>APFE030050341.1:32724-220882 GCA_000404065.3 Pinus taeda
CAAGGAGAAGGATAAGTTCTATTGATGGGTCAAAATATTAAGGCTGGAATAGTGGTATCTCTATATGATTTTGATTTGTGATATGTGGCGCACACTTGATTTATAAATCTGATAATCTGGGTTAACTAATATCTGAATGTTTGAAATAATGAATTTGTAGATCTGTACGCAGGTTCAGTGAAGTGAAGGTGCTCTTGTAAGGGAAAGTCATGTATACGCAGGTCGGTATTGACACAGAAGCGTATACACACAGGTTTCTGAATAGTGAAGTAGCGTACATCTCTTGATTTATGTTCTAGCTGCTTCTGTTTGTTGCTACAGTTTTCTAGGTTTAGAAGTGTGGTGTGATTACTGTTATTATGATATGGGTGCAGTCGTTAGAGAAGTGTTTATTTGATTTAGTTTTGATTGGTGAAAAGGTGATTGGTTGATGCAGAAATTCTTGATGTTTGATTGATGTTATTTGTGGATCCAGTCTGAAAATTTATGAAACGTGGTCCCTGGAAGGAAGAGAAGGTTGTAATATTCTGCAGATAGCAGCCTACGTACTGGTAAAGGACTGCACCAGTACAGAATTATTGTAAAAATAAGTTTCTAATTGAAAAGATAGAGACATATTGCAACAAGTGGTTTTCATCCACCTTGGGTTTCCACCTTATATCTTGTGTTCTTGTGTGTGATTATCTTCTGCTCTATTTTTCTGTTCCTGGTTACTGTTTATATGATCCTGATGCACAGATTAATGTCCAACATTTGTAGAATATTTTAAATTATAAGTTTGTATGGTATACGTAGGTTGCATATATACGCGGTTTTCTCTAACTAAAGTAGTGTATATGTTCTGGGTTTGAAAAAGAAAATAATTGACCAGACACATATTTCCAACACCAATAGTCATATCAATCATAAGTTCATCGTTAACACAGACACATATTTGTATAAATTAATCCATCAGGTCAAATGTTTTAGCTTGTGGGTGTGTGTGGGCCTATTTAAGTTCAATGTTGAATCCCTAGCTCTGTGGTGGTCCACTCTGTGAATTTTAATAGAGTTTCTAACTATATTCCCAAAGATCTAATTTTTAAATCTATGCCCTGATACCACTCTATAACCACCCCACTTCCACTCTCTTAATGTTTCTCAAGCTAAGGAAAGTGTTACTTATCATTAACCGATCCCCAATGTCCATTATAAACATGGGGTTAGAAAAATCCTCATTTTTATAATTCTATGGAATTCACTTCTGAAGTCACCTTGCATCCAACTAATCAATATCTTTCTGACAACAAAAATTTCACCTCAATCCAATTCCTGGATCAAAATTTCCGCAATTAAAGTTCATCCTATAAAAAGAGGCCATGTCAACATACTGACCATGTGGCACCCATGTGGCCTGCACATAGCTCTAACAAATAATCTAGGAGGATCATACCATCAGGCCCATATCATATTTCTATGGTTGTCACCACCCACATCGTTCAACATCAAACAAGGAGAAGGTGGTGGTGGGTAGTGAGGGATCAAAAGATTCCATGATGGAACCATGGTTGAGGTCGGGTAACCTCCTCTGGCATGCTCATGTGCATTTTATTTTGTATCAATCACTGCACAGAGCAAACAAACTAAATCTAAATAAAAGATAAAACTAAACTAATATTAGAGTAAATATATGACGTAGATTGATTTTTAACAATTAATTACAAAACATATACAAATTTTTGTTTATGAAAGTTAGATTTATCCTAAGGGACCTTACAAAAATGAGAGTGGGGGGATGGGGAATTCTTTTAAATATAATATTTAAAAGAAAATATTATGTGTGTTTGAATCTGGCTAGAATATGGGTCCAACTAAAACAAGATCAAATTATAATTCTATTTGCTTGAACATCAAACTTTATGATCAAATAAAAATATAGATAGTTAACATATCATAATTTTCATTTGGTAACAAAATAAATTGTAACATATCATAAGAAATGCCAATCAAAATATCCTAACATTCAACATAGGTAAATATGAAGAAAGTCAAAGAATGAGTACCTGATGCATCCATTAAATAATTAAAGTGATGACACGATATCATCTTGATAACTCATAAACACATTCAACTCTGAATTTGGTCTTCAAAAAAGCTTCACTTCAAAAATTGATTATAAAATGCAATTATTGAATTTCTACAATTCATCGAACCATACATCAATGTAAGAGGTCATATAAATACTAAAATAAAATAAGATAAGATGTGTTGAGTTGTTTCAATGTCCCTCCTCGTCTTCAGAGTCCTCATCTTTAGTCTTGAGCAGATGTGGAGTATTTGTTTGGATGAAGCTTACCTAATCTATATATATCTAAGTAACTACAAAGAAGTGAACTTGATGAAAGTGGATTATGTTAACATGGCACATTGATACCAAATTATGAATAATTGTTTTATTTTTCCTACATTTAATAACAAAATTTGAAATTAGCTTGATTTGTTTAAATGGGAATTGCAGATTTTTTTTTAAAGGTTTGTTGATTCCAAAGATTGGTTCCTTTTATTGCATTTCCATCCTCTGTTGTGTTGTCCTTTGCTTGTTGTTGATTCATAAATTCTGGTATTTCTTCTCTTAATGTTTAGAGCCTGGTAGATTAATCTCTTTAATGAAATCCATTCCAGCTTCCCATACTGAGATACTATGCTCAATGGCCTTCTTAGTCCATTCTTGGATTTCTCTTGCCTCTGATTCCCTCTAGTTCAAAGAAGCATACATCAATATTTTATCCTTTTTCAAAGTCTTGGAAATATGCTTAGGCTGTAATTGTTTCTCCCATTTTAGAATTGATGTGAACCTTTATTTAATATTTCTATCTTCCTCAACTAGAGATTCTATTCTTTCATTGAGATTTAAAATACAAATTTTATCCATTCGCCTGTAGAATTTGGCCTAATCCTTTCATAGTATTTGATTGACATGTAATGCCTGCTCTTTGAAAAATTTCTAACTCTTCTCAACATCAGGACTTCTAGCTTTGATCTTCATGTGCTATTATGATTTCTTCAATCTGTTGGGAATTCTTGACTTGTAGTTCATTCAATTTTCTTTGAAATTGACTTTTCATTTTGGCCCTTTTAATAGAAAATCCTCCCACAGGGGCTGCAGAATGAATTCACCAATTTACTTCGCTAAACACTTTTCTTTTTTCTATTTTCATTTCCAATTCTTTAATTCTTTAAAGCTTGTTTTGATATGCTACTACAAGTTCACTGACATTATATTGTTGATAATTCACAAAGGCTCCAAGAACTTGTGAATATTCTTCAACTTTCTCTTTTACATTACCTGTCGCTTGCCAACTATATTCAGAAACTATTTCAAAACTATTAGTTTTCCTCTTTTGTTTTTTCTTACAATTGATTTGTGAATTGAAATAATATTCAGTTAAAAAAGGAATAGTTTCAACTACTAGTTCTAATTCAGTAACATGTTTGAAAAGAAAAGAACTTAAAGAGATTTTTATGGAAATGGGGTCATGGAGGCTTTGGGATATGTTTTTGGTACTTAATCTTAGTAGTTTTTGTCTGTTGTTCTACGACTCATTTTTTTTATTAGAAATGTTTTTCAATATTGAATGAGAAGTTTCTTGCTCATACTTGTTTTTATCAATCTCCATTTCGTCAATCTGTTTAACATTGTTATTAAATTGTGAATCTTGTTGGGTGGTTTCTTTGGGAGGAGAGCCTTGTTTTACTATTGGTTTTTCTTGTTCTGTTGTTCTCGTTTTTGGTCCTTAACCTTTGCAACTATCAAGCTATTTTTGACTCTCTTCTTCCTTTTCTTTAGCAGTATCATCTTTTCTTGTATCCAAACGGGTTGATTCCTAGTCTGTAACAGAAACATTAGGCACACTTTCAATTTGAATCTCTTGAAATTGCTCAGATGTAGAGGTTAGTTTTGAAAGGATCTGAGTGAATTTATATTTTAAATATTCAAGAGATTTTAAATCTTGAATATAGACAAAAGAATGAAGGCTTTTCTATTTGAAAAAATCTTCATAAGTATTTTCTGTAAACTTTTGAATTTTGGCTCTCTCTTCATTACTTAATAATTAATCTCTCAATCGCTTGATAAAAATAATCAATGTTTATAAAAATATCACCAAAATGATGCTTTTGATGTGTGAAAGTTTTAAGATAACTCAAATCCTTGTAATGATTATTTATTATACTACTAGGTTCATAATCATAATGGGGTAATGAGTAAAACCAGACATTTTGGAGCTATTCATCTTCCTTAAACACACATCCTCTATCTCTCAAACTTATTTTTCCAAATTTTATTGGAAAATTAGGACGTCTTTTCTTTTGAAGTTTACTTAATTTACGTACTTTTCCATTCAGTGCAGTTTGATTTTCTATTTCTCTAATAACAATTATCTCAGGAATATATCTCGGTAAAGCATGCAGAGGTATTATTTAACTTCCATACATCCTAATGTAGGTGAACAACTCTTCAATAAACTAGTCTCCTATTTGATGCAATGCCTCTTTAAGGTCTTCGATAATCCTTGGAGAAATTTTCCCAAAAATGACCTCATGTAGAGGGAATATTACATAGTTGAAAATATAATAAAAATGAAATTCGAAATTACATTCCCATAAGAGTGAGGAATAATTTTGAACGTCTAGTTGTTGGTCAGCGGGATAATTCCATTTCATAAGAGGAAAGGGGACATAGGAAATCACAATATCCATAAGATAGACATATATGCAAAACGTATGTTCATAACCTAGACGACATAAAACTGATAACTTTAGGGCAACTATCAGGTTTTGAGATAGAATATTAGCCCAATTAAGTCATTTTGACTCATGATAGATATTGTGAATTAAAGACATCCATTGAAATTTGCAGTGTTTAGAGTCCTTCTCTCCATATATTCTCGATAACATTTTGATGATAAACCTGAAATATTTTTAAAAATGACAACATGATAATCCTTAAATTCTTTAAGTTTGTTTCCCTCTTTGTCTTCTTACTACCAATCCTCAATGATTTTATTATAATCCTTACCTCTTGGATTAAAAATTGTATTGTTGAAATTGTCCAGAAATTGAGTAGTAACTTAAGACCTCAAGGGAACTAAGCCTATAAATTGTCATAAGCACCTTTGGTTTCCATGATGCTATCACATTTTTATTGCAATCTGCAACTAAGGGAGTATGAATGTGTACATACACTAAAATCCATGATATCATATCATAATATGGAAAGATTTTAGCCCTACTAGAAATCTGATGCAATTTTGTTTTTCTAATTTTCTCATATTGAATATTTCTCTCTTTACTTGAACTATTTGACCTTAACCATTTTCTTTCCTCAAAGAAATTGTAAATTTCTTCCCATTTCATGATACATGCATCTTGTGTTTTGAAAATAGAGTTGGAAATAAGAGTCAGATTCAAATTATAATTCTCAAGTTTCAAATTTTCCACTTATTTTAGCTTATCCTTAATTTGTTGGACTACTTGTCTTGAGGTGGTATATTTTCTCTTACGACCTGCATGTTAAATCACAAAAATAATTAAGTTTCTCCATGTAAAAATCATTAATTCAATGATTAGAAACTTTTAAAACATAAGGATTTACCATAATATACAAGCTATGAAGCAATATTTCACTACTACTCTTTGAATTTGAGACTTTTCCATTGCACTTTCAATGAAAAGTTGAGATAGGGTGTTAATGAAAAAATAAAAATTTTGAAAGCATAGAAGGGAAAATATTTTATAATATTCAACTATATCTCTAAATACAAGGTGTTTAATTCACATGACAAGTATTAAAATTTATTTAAATGTGAAATAACTTTTAATATTTTTTTGAAAAACGAGGCAAGGTTGGGGAGATTGAAATCGAAGAGAATTTTTATTCAAATATAACAAACTTATAAGAAAACAAGACTTACAACTTAATCCATCGTAAAATATTTAAAAAATTAAAAATAAATAAAAGGGGCTTTAATCGAGAAAAAATATATTTTATTTGCAATCAGAATAGTCACAAGTTAGGTAGTGAGGAGGTCGAGAGGTATTTCATAATATTTTGTAAGAAAAGGATTTAGGTCTCGACTTTTGCCTACAGGTCAAAGTGAGAAAGTAGTCGGGAGGTTGGGAATCAAGATTACCTTTATTATTTTGCGGACTAAAAAGGGTTTGTCCTCTCGACTTCCAAAATTTTATTAAGTATTTTTTATTTTTTATTTTTGAGTTTTTTTGTGTTCTATTTCTTGAAAAAGAATTCATTTACAAAAGTTTATTTCTTTTAGATATGGTCATATTTTTTTCTTTTATACAAACAAAATAATGAAAAAAGATGAGGTCGTTGTGGTCTTAACAAAAAATGGTGACACATTGGAAGAAATAATTATCTTTGTTAAAATTAATTCAAAATCCAAATAAAATAAAGTTTTCAGAAATTTCTTCGAAATTATGATTAATCCAAAGATGCTCGATATATTGGAATAAATATAAACAATCACATAGAAGTAATAATGACAAGTAAGGAAAATTTTATGAAATGAGAGTCAATAGATGAGATTCTTTATATCTTAAGACTTTAAAATCCAATCAATCCTGAACTTTTTATACTAAGTTTCAGATTTTAATACTATCAAAGTGTTTTTCTTTTCATTTTAGTCATCTCTCTTACTCTCGGAATAACTTCACTGCCAATAGGCCTATTGAGTACCTTGGTGAAGACTACCTCAATATTATAGGACAATTTACCCATTGCCAACAAGCCTATTTAGTACTTCAGCAGTTTTCTACTATTTCTCGCATCTCATTTTAGAAATTCTTTTCTAAGTCTTTGATTATTAAATATATTGTAATGTTATTTTTTTTTGAGAAAATTTTGGTATCAAAGGAACGACCTTTTATGACAGTTGTTTTGATTTTTAGCAAAAAATTTAATATATTAAAAAATCAAACTTTGTATTTTATTATTTGCTACTTGATAGAATTCAACTTATCTTAAATCAACTCTTATAACATAAAATAATTGACTAGGCACTTTCCTACTATTTGAGAGTTTATAAGAGCAATAAGAAGCATATATAGACCTCTCATAAATAATTAACTAATAAACATATATTTTTTTAAACATGTAATACTTGTTATAATTATACAACAAAAATAAGATAAAATGAAATCTTTGTACACAATCAATGTTAAAGAAAAATAAAATTTTAAGGACACTCAAGTCCTTTAGTAAAAAGAATTATTTACATATGGTCTAAATGATTTCCTTTTGAAAAATATCTCTTCAAAATCCGCCCATTTACATGCAAATTTACAACCTGACCTTCTAATGTCTGTAAGATGTAAGTTGAAGGACTTAAATTTGAAGAGATTTGAAAAGGACCAATCGAAATATGTTGAAACTTAGAGTGTCTGCCCTTTTCTTCATTGCTTTTATCCCATTTAAGCATTAGGTCCCCTACAAAAGAATATTTTTCGGATGTTAAATGTTTATCAAACCATCTTTTAATAATATCTTGATGTTAATGAAACGAAGCTTTAGCCTTCTGCCTTTCTACCTCTAATTTTAATAGTGTGTACAGTCTCACATCCATATCTCTAATTGAATTTTGATTTACTGATTGAGATAATTGTATAGATGGGAGGAAAATATTTGGAGGTAAGATAGCTTCCTTGCCATATATAAATAAATAAGGGGAATTTCCTAATTCTCTTTTTGGAGTAACTTTATCAACCCATATAGCATTAGATAACTAGTTATGCCAGTTTCTTTGATGTTTTTAGACAATTTTCATGAGAATTTGGATTAGGTTTTTGTTTGTAGATTCCACTAAACCATTACCTTGTGGATAGTCAAATACAAAATATGTTGGGATACCAAAATTGGTGATTATATGACTTTCAAGAAAAGACATCAATTTTTCGAGGTAAGATAGCTTCCTTGCCATATATAAATAAATAAGGGGAATTTCCTAATTCTCTTTTTGGAGTAACTCTATCAGCCTATATAGCATTAGATAACTAGTTATGCTAGTTTCTTTGATGTTTTTAGACATTTTTCATGAGAATTTGGATTAGGTTTTTGTTTGTAGATTCCACTAAACCATTACCTTGTGGATAGTCAAATACAAAATATGTTGGGATACCAAACGTGGTGATTATATGACTTTCGAGAAAAGACATCAATTTTTCATCATTGACTTTCTTTAGCGGGATAGATTTAATCCACCTAGGAAAATAATCAGTAGTTGTAAGAATATACTTATCTAACTTCGAAGAATTTGGATTCATTTCACCAATGATATCTAAAACCCATTGTTCAAAAGTTCCTTTGAATTAAACATGTTACAGGGGGAGAGATGGTATTTTTTCTCTTCCTGCAGCAGTTTGACACATTTTTCATTTCCTTGTGTATTCATAGGAATCTTTAAAAAGAGTTGGACAATAATATCCATCTCGAAGTATTTTATGTGCAATGGTTTCTCCTCCAAAATGTCCACCAGCAGGACCATCATATAAATTAACTAAAACCTTCTCTGCATCATATTTCTCTAAGAATCTCAATAAAAAATCATCGTATTTTTTTTTTTAAAACAACACCATCAATTAGTTGATATTTAAAACATTTTAAACGCAAAGCTCTTGTTTTCTTAACTTATAAATTATTAGGATCAGTGCCATGAATGAAGAAATATTTTATATTAGAATACCAAGTGTTTGTTAGGACATTCTGCTAATCCTAAAAAATTTATTATCCGCATTATTATTTATTTCCTTCTAAGCAGCTCTTCTTGTATCATCATTCATAAGTCCTGATGATGGATCCCAGTTGGGATTTGAAACGTTGGCATAAAAATGTTCATACTGTGGATTCTCCGGTAACTGATTCAAAAGATACAAACCACAGATCTCTTAAATCCAGAATCTTGTCCCGATACGGAGGGGATGTTTGGAGTGAAATCCTTTTACTCAAAATATTTAGAGTGAGGATTGCAAGAAGAGCTGCAGATCTTCATTTTCTCAAAAACTGTAGGGACAATAACCTCATTCCTCCATTTGCAAAGGTAAAGCATAGATTGTAGAACATATATAATAGTAAGGCGTTTTTTCAACTAAGCTTCTCTCTAATTCGGTCAGAAATTAAAAGGGTTAGGGCTTCTCTGGAAAATCTTGGACGCTTAGCTCTCTCAACACACCTTAAACTAGCTAACAGCATCAACGGAAATCTATGGTCTATTATTGATGCCAGGACTGCTCTAAAAGTTGACAATGAGGGACATAATGCTCAGGCAAGGCAGCGCAATAAATTGTCCAATATGTTAAGCAGATCTCATGATAAAGATGAAACGCTGAACCCCGTCATTGAATTTGGCTCAATATCCGTGAACACATGCGAGATAAACAACGTTAAGGATAACGCTGTCAATACCGGGTTGGACAACGTTAAGGATATTTCACATGAGGTAGGTTCTAGCGGCTAGATAAACAGCGTTACCAGGATGGACAACGTTCTAAAGAATGACATCGTGAATGGAAATTGTTTAAACATTATCGATTTACATAATACGCACACAGACAACATAGAAGGCAACGCTTATTATAAGTCGCACAACACATATAATACGATTGGTAATCATGATTTAAACAACAGAAAGGGTAATGGAAACTGTTTAAACATTATCGATTTACATAATACGCACACAGACAACATAGAAGGCAACGCTTATTATAAGTCACACAGCACAGATAATACGATTGTTAATCAAGATAAAGGAGGAGCAACAGTCATCTTGGATAAGGAAGACTATGTATGAAAAATGAATGAGCACCTAAAATGTGGTAGTTATAAGAAGCTGAGCAGTAATCCCATCCCCAAAATTATGAAAGATGTAAACAAGATCATCTCAGATTCCAACCTTGACGATAAATTGAAGAAGAAATTAATCCCTTCTTGTGAAACCATCCCAAGAATTTATGGATTACCCAAGATCCATAAAGAAGGGGTGCCTCTTAGACCAATAGTTAATACTATTGGTTCCCCAACCTATGAGCTTGCTAAGTATGTTGCTAAAATTCTTAAGCCCCTTGTCGGAAACACTGATTCCTTCATCAAAGACTCCCACAGCTTTGTGAATCTCATTAAAAATGAGAAGATAGAGCATGATGACATTCTTGTTAGCTTTGACGTAGTATCCTTATTCACCAAGATTCCTCTTGATGAAGCCGTTTAAGTTATAAAAGATGTTACTGATCCAGGGATTGCAAAATTGGTTGAAATCTGCTTGAGGTCAACTGTGTTCACCTTCCAAGGAATTTTTTATGAGCAGACATCTGGTGTGGCAATGGGATCACCCCTTTCGCCAATCGTGGCCAACCTTTACATGGAATACTTTGAAAAGAAAGCCCTTGAATCATACCCCTTAAAACCAGCCTGGTGGAAGCGATTTGTCGATGATACCAATATAAAATGGACTCATGGCAAAGCAGAACTTGACAAGTTTTTCATGCACCTAAATTCTATCTCTCCAGAAATAAAATTTACTATGGAACTTGAAGAAAACATGAGCATCCCATTTTTAGATGTTCTCATCATTAGAAAAGAGGATGGCTCTCTAGGGCATAAAGTGTTCAGGAAGTCAACCCACACATAAAGTTACCTCCATGTTGATTCCCACCATCACTCGGCTCAAAAGTTTGGTGTTATAAACACTCTTGCTATCAGGGCCCTTCGAATTTCTGACTCTGAGCATATAAATGAAGAAAAGAAGCATTTAGTCACAACCTTTAAGAGTATAGGCTACAAAGAACAAGATATTAAAAGAGCCATAGAGAAATCTGAGAAAAGGTTGTTATCTCATGAACCTAGAGCTCAAGACCAACCTCAGTGTGGTAAGGTTTTTCTACCTTATATCCATGGAGTTACAGACAAAATCTCTAAAATCCAAAAGAAGAAAAACATAATCACGCATTTCTCAGCACCTGGAACGATTAGGCAAGGTATGAGGTCTGTAAAAGATGATATTGACAAACATCAGCTTAAAGGGGTCTATAAAATTGATTGTTCATGTGGAAAAAGCTACATTGGTGAAACAGGTCGCTCCCTACAGACGAGGCTCAAGGAGCATGGCGCTGATATCAAGAATGAAAGGTCTCGTACTTTAGCCTTGGCAGAGCACTCCTCAAAAACAAAACACCATATCCGCTTGGAAAGCGCCTCAATTGTCGCAAGAGAGGAGCAGCATCATAGACGGAAGATCAGAGAAGCACTCGAAATTATCAAACATCCTCATAATCTGAACAAAGACAATGGCATGGAGATTAGCGGGAGCTGGCTTCCCTTGATCAGGGAAATCAGGATCGCCAACACATCCCAGGTATAGCATATCTTTTACCTTTATCAGTTTTTTTAAATAAATAATAAATAAACAAATAAAATAATAACAAATGAATATAGATAAATATATATATATATATATATATATATATATATATATATATATATATATATATATATATAAATATATATATATATATATATTAAATAAATAAATCATAATAAATAATCGCCCTATCGGGCTGGATGAGCCGGCGTGGAGATATGTGACGTCCTAGCGGCGCACGATCAAAGGATTAACTGCGAATGATCAAGGTATGAATGATACAGGCAAGTGGAGCGGCCAACAGAGGGAGAATGCAGATCCTGGGTTCAGTGGTGCAGGTGCTCTGAGCAGCGGACGGGACGGAAGGATGGCGAACAGGCGAAGTCATTATGTGATGGGCCTTGGGAGTATCTACAGCCATTACCTCGGCAATGATACAGACGAGACGAGGGGTGTTAAGACCGGAAGAAAGAGAGGGATTATTCGCTGTGAGGACCGCTTAATTCCTGTTAGTAGTTACCCGGAGCGCTGGTGGGTTGGGATAGCTACCGTGAAGGCGAGAGGCGGAAGCTGCAGTGGAAGAGGGATAATGGAAGGGGAAGGCAGTGGAAGCGGGCGGAGATGGCTGCGCAGCGGGGGGCATGAGGACCATCATAAACTCCCTGCAGACTTGAAGGGCAAGCGGAAGGTGGATGCTAAGGGGAAACCGCAGGTTCAGTTTGTTGAGATTTCAGAAGAGGAAAACGAGGAGCCACAGGGCAACCAGGAAGAGGAGGCCTGGAGAAATCGATGGAAACGATTACCGGGCGAGGAGAGCGAGGATGCAGATGATGGCATGGGTCGCTTCGTTGGCAGGGGTGGGGGAGGCCTGCGCGACAGAGGGAGAAGAGGTCGCGGCCGAAGGGGCCGAGGTGGCCGTCAGCGAAAGAATGTGGCGGAGGGTAGAAGCCGGAGGGGGAGTCAGTGCAGCCCTCCCCAGGAGACGGATGATGAACCCGCGGCGGGAGATGATACCAGGCGGACCAGACAAACTATCGGAGATCGAATAAGAATTGCTGAACAGGAGTACAGGGAGAATTCAAACCCAAAGATTAGGAGAATAATGGAGCATTGGGAGGAAGATGCTATACAGGCTCAATCAGAAGAAGAAATGGAAGATTGGGTAGCCACTATGCCTGATCCTGGCCATACCAGAGGAAGAATGACCCTCTACAAACAGTCTCTCCATTTGTATTGGGTCATGAAGAGGCTTATGGCAAAAGCCTTAGAGCAGATAGCCATGGAGATGGCAGAAATGGTTCAGAGTCTCCCTAATGTGAAAAAGGAATTGAAGGACATAGTTATCACCATGCTCCTGCAAGAAAAAAGACTGGAGGATCTGCAGCAACAGCTCGTGGCAAGTGGAGTGCTGGTGAAAAAGGAGAAAGGCCAGCAAGCTGAACCTGAAAAGTAGTGTTCAAAGCCAGGTTCTTGCTGTTTTTGGGAGATTCCTCGCTTTTGTTTTTCTGGAGACATGAAATCCTTTGCTGTTTTTACATGTAGGAAGCAGTATGTAGATAATAGTATGGTTTTAGAAACCGAACTTGAACAGGAAACCTGGTTTGAAAAGGTGGTTAATTCCCATTTTTGGTTTAATGTGACAATTTTTGGATGGTCAAGAGACCCGGTTTCCCTTCGGGGCGGGGTGAGACCATCCTGAAGCTGCTGTAAATATTATTTTTGTTAATAGAAAAGGTCATACTCAGATTACAAAAAAATAATATCTAATAAATAATAAGTAAATTAAATAAAATATCATAATAATATTGATTTATTAATATAACATTTTTTGTATTTATTAATATTAATTAGTAAGATAATAAAGAGTAATATTAATAGTTTATATATTAATTAATTTAATAGCAATTAATTAATATATTATTTATATTAATAATATTAACTGCTGTTAATTAATTATTAAGTAATCAATTTAATATATTAACACTATTAATTAAGTATTATTAATTTTTAACCCTATTAATATCTATTAACATTATTAATTTTGATTTATTAACATTTATTTTTATATTAATTAGCTTAGTATATTAATTGACATAACAATTAATTAATATATTAATCATTATTATATTAACGTAAGTCTTTATCATATGAATAGTATCTAAAGTATAATATTGATAAACATTATAATATTAATTAATATATTATTAAATACAATTAATTAATATTTAATTAATTTTTATTATCAACAAAATCATAAATAACAAGAAATAAAAATAAAATAAAATAAATTAAAAATTATTATATTAACATATATTAAATCATTATTCCATTTAGGTTTTTAAAATTTTGAAATTATTATATTCACTCACCTGTAAAAATTAATAAATAAATGATTGTAATGAATAATTAATCAATAAATAAATTAAATAAACATTTAGCCGACATTCTGCTAATCCTAAAAAAATTATTATCCGCATTATTATTTATTTCCTTCTAAGAAGCTCTTCTTGTATCATCATTCATAAGTCCTGATGATGGATCTCAGTTGGGATTTGAAACGTTGGCATAACAATGTTCATACTGTGGATTCTCCGGTAACTGATTCAAAAGATACAAACCACAGATCTCTTAAATCCAGATTTTTTTCTTTACTTACCTCAAATTCATTAAACCAATCTTCTTCTAAATGTGAACTTTCCTCTTCATTTGAGTGATAACCTTTTGATTTGGCTGATAATTTGGATAATCCTTGTTCCCTGATGACTTTTCAGGGTTTTATATAAATATCATATTCTTGAAGTGCAATCATCCAATTGGCCCTTTTTTCTCCTAATTCCTTTTGTACCAACAAATTTCTTACTACAGGGTGTGGAACTATAACTTTAGTATGAGACTTCAAAAGGAAAGGTTTGAAATGTTAAACATATTTATAGACCGCATAGGCTTGCTTATCTATATATGGATAGTCTAATTCAACACCTTGAAATCCATAACTCATAAAAGAGAGGATTTTCAACATTATCGGAATTGTTTTGAGTAAGGGTTGTTGCATAAGAAACATCAAATGAAAATGTATCTAGTAAGAATTCTTTATCAAACTTAGGACTAATTAGTGATGGAGAAATAACAATAGCCTGTTTATTTTTTTCAAAAGAATCTTTCTCAATTACACCCCATTTGAAACTATGGTCCTTTTTAATCATATATTGCATAGGTATGACCATTTCTACAAAACCAGGAACAAATCTTCTGACAAACTTAATCTTCCCTAAAAATGATTTCATGGATTTCTTGTTATGAGGAAGAATAATTTGTAAGATTGTTTTCACTCATTCTGGATCGATTATAATGCTAGTTTTGAAAACTATGAAGCATAACATTTTACCTACATTGACAACAAATATAGTCTTCTTTGGGTTTAAAGAAATATCGTATTTACGACATCTATCAAATATTATTTTGAAATGATTAACATGTTGTAATATTTTCTTCGAATAAACCGTAATATCATCCAAATATACCACCATGAAATTATTAATGAGATTGATAAAAGAAATATCCATGGCTCTTTCGAAAGTTGCTCTTGCATTCATAACCCTGAAACGATTTTTTTTATAGGAATATGTACCCCACTTGCTTTGAAAAGTAGTTTTAATATAATTTTCAAGAGAAACCAAAAATTGGTTGTAATCTGAGAACCCATCAAGTAAAGAAAACATCTTCGAACCTCCAATAGATTGCAAAATTTGTTCCATTGGAGGAACAAGGTAATTATCTTTTTCAGAGGATTTGTTTAGATTACGAAAATCAATACGAATTATAATATCTCCATTCTTCTTTCAGACTGGAACTAAATTTGACACCCATTGAGAATGTCTAACAAGAAATATTATTTTGGGTTTAAAAGTTTATTTAATTCCTCTTCAATTTGAACCTCAAGCCTTGGATGCATTTTTCCTGAGTTTTTGTCGAAAAGGTTTTGTATATGGTTTTTATTAGGATTACATGTTGAATGATTTTGGTATCATAAACTTTCAAGTCATCATAAGTCCACACAAAGTCAGCTTTGTATTGTTTGAATAATTTGATGAATTGTGATCGTTCTACATGAGTACAATTGATTCTCATATTAACATTTTCAGGTTGTTTCTCTTTTCCCAATTTAACAACTTCGAATTGCATTCAAGAACTATTAGTTTGCAAATTGTACTACAATTGAATTTATTCTAAAAATCAAATAAAATTTCCAAACAGGCTACGAATTTAGAAATTGAATTTTACGATTCAATTTTATCTGGAAAGCTTGATTGCAATTGTGCATAATGTTGATCTACATCAATAGCAAATTCTTTAAAAGTATCTTCTAAGGTCAGAAAATCCTTGATTTTTTCATTATCGTCAAATACTCACCAATTATATATGTTGTCGAGTACAAATGGACTAAAAAGGATTTCAATTGAGAAATTTTCAAGTGGAAATATTCCAACTGGTACAAGTCTTGAAGACACATTTGACAACAGGTCGACATCATTATTTTGAATTCGAGGAATGGAATTTAATTCAAAACTGTCAAAGTTTTGAGCAAAGTCCCATAATTTCTATTTGTAATTTTTTAAATGATTGGATACACCATGAATGGTTTTGTTACATTTTCTAACAATTATCCCTAAATCACTAAAGAATTTAATATTTTTTATTTCCATTTCAATGGCTTTGTGAAGACCCTAAAGTAAGGCCTCATATTATGCAACATTGTATGCGCAAGGAAAATTTAATCTACAGGATAAAAGAAACTTATTACCTTGTGGATATAATAATATACATCCAATACCAAAACCTTCTGTTGATTTAGACACATCAAAGTATAAAGTCCAAATACTCATATTTAGATGATCATTTATTAAAATAGTAGGAAGAATTTCATCATACAAAATTTGTCTTGAATTTAGAGAAGGAACAATGAGAAAAATCAAGCTTTCAATTTTTGTTTCCAGAACAACAGATTCTTTGGATGTGAAATTCCCAAGAAAAGTATCAAATTTATAATTACCTAATGAGGCTTGTTGAAAATTTACTATCTCATTTGGATTTTCAAGGTCTGTAACTGTATGTTTCATGTGTTGTTTTCTATATATCTTGACTTTATTTGGTCTGCCATTTAATGACAACCATAGATGAGACCAGTCATTTGAAAAATATCCATTAAGTTTTTCAGACCAATATTGATTAAGTATTATACCATAAGATTCTAGGATGTTAGTTACAATGATATCAATGATCTAAAAAATCCTAGGATTAGAAGCAATTTTGATAAGTACATGTATAATTTCTCCAAGAAATTCAACACTTGACCTGTCAAGTTGGATTATTTGAGTTCATGATTGAATATGAGTAAGATTCAATTTTTTAACCGCTAATAATGGCATAATGTTTGATGAAGCTCTTGAATCAACAAGAGAGTTATGAAAATTTCGATTGCAATTTTCAAAGGTCAAGAGAAATGGAGGAGTTTTAGAGAATGATATATCTCCAATGAGAGTTGCATCCATATTAGATATTATTTTGGTAGGTGATTTTTGAGGATTATAAGACGTTTGAGTATGAGATGATTCTTCTCCAAGTTCTTAAATTTTTTATCTCTTTACTGAGTTAATTTTGATAACTTAAGCAAAAGATGTTGGGATACCAAACATGGCGATTATATGACTTTCGAGAAAAAACACCACTTGTTCATCACTGGCTTTCTTTAATGGGATAGCTTCAATCCACCTAGTAAAATAATTAGTAGTAGTAAGAATATGCTTATCTAACTTCGAAGAATTTGGATTTATTTCACCAATGATATCTAAACCACATTGTTCAAAAGGTCCTTTGACTTCAACATGTTGAAGGGGGACTTTGGGTGTATGTTATATTCTTTCCACCCTATATTAAGTGTGTAGACCTACCTATGGTTTTGTGCGTGGTTTTCGCACATGGTTTTGGGGATGATAGTTTTCTGCCCATGGTATTTTATAGATCCGGTCAAGGGAACTACGGTTATACTCTAGTCCAGGGTTAATGGATCAGGCTTTATGGATTCTTCGACATGTATATATATGTATTGTAACATTGAAAGGAATATAATGCAAAATCAATATGGTAGTCCCAATTTTGGGATCCAAGGGAAAATCCATTTGTATATATGTTTTATGTTTTACGCTCCCGCCATTATTTATTTTATGTTTTTAGAATTCGTATGCAGGTGATTTCTATATAGGGTTAAAACCTACATCTGGTATCAGAGTTGTTTTGGCTTTAAGGGGGCGACTTTGCTACTAAGGGGTTTTTCTCGGACTTGTGGTAGACCTTATTTAGTGGGATATTTGTAGGATCGATTCTTGTGGTGAAAGACGACGACGAGCAATGGAAAGATAGAGATCGAGAAATTTAATCGTCAGAATTTTGAGTTGTGGAGACTCAAGATGGAGGATTTGCTGGTGGATAAAGATCAGTGGATCACGATAGATCCAGGTACGGTTGTGTATCTCAGATTTAGTATTGTTAAATGTATCAGGGTAAGATTCGGCAAAGGCTTTGTGGGATAAGTTAGGGACTTTGTACCAATGTAAGTCTCTAGTGAATAAATTGTTCCTACAGAAAAATATGTATAACCTGAGTATGAAGTATGGAGAATATGTGACAGAGCATATGAACGCCTTTAATACTGTGGTAATCTAGTTGTTATCTGTTGATATAAAAATTTCAGATGAAGATAAATGCATGAGTTTGTTGTGTTCTCTACTAGATTTCTGGGATAGTCTAGTTGTTGCAATAGGTAGCATTGCGACTGCCTTGCAGTTTTATGAAATAGTCTCATCCTTATTGTTGGAGGAGATGATATGGAAAAATACGGTGGGCCAAAATGGTGATGCCTTGTCCATACGAGGACGGTCCTAGAACAAAAACAAAAGTAAATCCTCGAGTGGAAAATCTAAATCTAGAGGGAGATTTAAATCTCCAGGAAAACTTGTAAAGGTGTGCTGGAAATGCTGAAAGGAAGAGCACTTCAAAAAGGACTGTAGATCTAAAGCTCATGAGAAAGGAAATGGATCTGATGATGCTCCTTTTGCAGAGGCAAAAATTAGCGCAGATGAAGGTGGGGATGTGTACTTGGCTTCTTCTTTAACTACACATGTAGATCATGAGGCATGGTTGATTGACTCAGGTGTATCCTTTCACTTCACTCCCCACAACGAGTGGTTCTATGAGTATGATAAATATGATGGTGGTGATGTCTTCTTAGGGGATGAAAGGTAAGCTAGAATCGTCAGTCGTAGAAAAGTCAAGTTGAAGTTGCAAGGTGGAAGGATTAGAACACTTCTAGGTGTTCCGCATCTTCCTGCATTAGCCAAAAATCTAATTTCTGTAAGTAAGATGGATGATGTAGGTGTAAAAATAGTGTTTGAGAAAGATACCTACAAGATGGTTTGGGGAGCACTGGTATTGATGCGGGGAGCTCAGATTGGAACTGTGAACAAGTTTTAGGGTAGCACTATTATTGATGGCTGCAACATTTTTGTGGTTCCTAAAAGTGAAGCATAAAATCTAGTGGTTTCTAGAGAAAATACCATGCTATGGCACCAAAGGCTTGGACATATTAGAGGGAAGAGCCTTCGAATACTTCACGGTAATGGTATGGTAGAAGGTATGTCTAATTTCTCTATGGATTTTGATTTCTATGAAAATTGTGTATATGGGAAGTAGAATTGGGAGAGTTTCCCCTCTGGTGGTAAGAGGGCGAAACAAATATCAGAGCTTGTGCACAGTGATGTGTTTGGACCTATGTCGGTTCCATCACCGAGTAAGTTTGTGTACTATGTGTCATTTATAGATGACTTCTCAATGAATACATGGATATATTTCCTCAGGAAGAAATCTGAAGTCTTTGACAGGTTTAAAGAATTTAAGGCTCTAGTGGAAAACAAGACAAAGAAGAAGATAAAGGTGCTGAGGACAGATAATGGTGGAGAGTTTTGCAAGAAGGAATTTGAAGAGTTATGTAAGAAGTGTAGTATAGCATGAAAGAAGACTACTACATACACACCCTAGAAAAATGGAGGTGCAGAAAGAATGAATAAGAGGTTAATCAAAAAAGCAAGTTGCATGCTCACTAGTGCTGAGTTAGGACATGAATTTTCGGCAGAGGTGGTGGAGACTTTATGTTACTTGGTTAATAGACCACCTTCATTAGCGTTGGAGGATAAGACTCCACAAGAGGTATGGAATGGTAAGAAACCCTCTCTTTCACATCTAAGGGTATTTGGATGTGATGCATATGTACATGTTCCAAAGGAGAAAAGAACCAAGTTCGATAGTAAATCTGAAAGGTGCATCTTTATTGGGTATAAGGATGGTTTAAAAGGTTATAAGCTTTGGAACCCAGAAACAAAGAAGGTTGTGTACAATCGTGATGTGGTGTTTAGAGAGGTGAAGGATGTTATTAAACATGAAGTCCTACCAAAGGAACTTGAAAAAATGGAGTTTGAGCAATAGGAGGACGAATCATACTCTATAACAAAAGAGGAATTAGAAGATGAAGAGCCACAAACTCTAGTTGTGAGAAGATCAGTTTGAAAAAGAAGGCAACCAGAAAGGTATAGTCCAGCTACTTTATGTTCAAATTCTGCTTTATCTATTACTGGTGATGATCCTAGAACTATAAGGGAAGTAGTAGATTTAGAGGATGGAAAACTCTAGAAAGAGGCCATGGTTGATGAAATGGCATATTTGCACAAAAATGAGGCTTGGTGTCTGGTGGAGTTGTTGGTTGGAAGGAAAACCATTGGAAGCAAATGGGTGTTTAAGAAGGAGATGAATGAAGAAGGCAAGGTGGAGAAATACAAAGCTCGATTGGTAGAAAAAGGTTATTCCGAAGTGTCAGGAATTGATTTTGGTGATATTTCTTCTCCTGTTGCAAATGTAGCTTCTATTATATTACTTTTATCTGGTGCTACTGCTTTTGATTTTGAGGTAGAACAGAGGGATGTAAAGACAACATTTCTTCATGGGGATCTAGAAAAAGAGATCTGCATGAAACAACTTAAAGGCTTTGCAGTGAAGCGTAAGAAAGAATTGGTATGCAAGTTAAAAAAGTTTCTGTATGGGTTAAAACAGTCACCAAGGATGTGGTATCATAAATTTGATACATATATATGAGGACTTGGCTTCACCATATGCAAAGAATATCATTATGTGTATTTTAACTTAATTGGTGATATTGTTATTTATTTGGTCTTGTATGTGGATGATATGTTTATGATTGGATATAACAAAGAAATTATCCAAGAATTGAAGACCCAATTTTCCTCCAAGTTCGACATGAAATATCTTGGCGCTACAAACTATATTTTGGGCATGGAAATTAAATGTGATCAGGAAAATAGGAAGCTCTAGTTAAACCAGAGGTAGTATGTCGAGACAATACTGCAGAGGTTTAATTTGCAAGATAGTAAACCAGTGAAGGTTCTTATTCTTGTAGATGTAAAGTTATATGTTGAACAGTGTCTCAAGACACAAGAAGAGGAAGAGGACATGTCCCGTGTTCCATATGGAAGTGTAGTCAGTAACCTAATGTATGCAATGGTCTGTACTAGACCAGACATTGGACATGCGGTGGAAGTATTGAGCAGGTTTATGTCAAAACTAGGGAAGGACCATTGGACAACAGGGAAGTGGATTTTCAGGTATTTGCCTGGCACTAGTGATTACGGTTTTTGCTATCAAGGAAGACTAGGATTGGATAGAGTTTTGGACGTCCATGGCTTTGTTGATGCAGATTGGGTTGGAGATCTGGATCAGAGAGGATCTACAAGTGGGTATGTGTTGAACCTATTTGGAGGTGAAGTCAGTTGGATGAGTAAGAGATAGTCTGTAGCGGCACTTTCAACTATAGATGTAGAATACATGGAAGCCTCTCATGCAAGAAAGGAAGAAGTTTAGTTGATTAGATTATGTTCAAGTATGGGGTTAGTACAATGAGCTATAAGGATAGATTTTCATAGCCAAAGCGCAATTTTCTTGGCAAAGAACCTTGTTTATCATTCAAAGACAAAGCACATTGATGTTTAGTATCACTTTGTAAGGGATATGATTGAGGACAAAAAGGTGTTGCTGGTAAAGGTGGACACTTTGAAGAATATTGCAGATGCATTAACAAAGTTTGTGAGCACTTTCCCTTGGTGCAGAGAAATAATGGGCATTGCAGGGCTGGACCAATGACTAAGCTCTCATGTGGCCCCTTGTGGAAAGAAAACAATAAGTGGGGGAAATGTTGGGTGTATGTTATATTATTTCTTCCTATGTTAGGTGGGGGTACCTTCCTATGGTTTTGTACGTGGTTTTGTGCATGATCGTTTTTTGCCCATGGTATTTTGTAGATCTGGTCAAGGGAACTACGATTATGTTCTAATCCAGGGTTAATGGATAGGGGTTTCTGCATGTATATATATTTATTGTAAAATTGAAAGAAATATAATGGAAAATCAATCTAGTAGTCCCAGTTTTGGGATCTAGGGGAAAATCTCTATGTATATATGTTTTATGTTTTATGGACTTGCCATTGTTTATTTTCTATTTTTAGAATTCGTATGCGGGTAATTTATGTACGGGGTTAAAACCTATAGGGGAGAGATGGTATTTTTCCTCTTCCTACAACACTTTAACACTTTTTTCATTTCCTTGTGTATTTATAGGAATCTTTAAAAAGTGTTGGCCAATAATATCCATCTTGAAGTATTTTATTCATAATGGTTTCTCCTCCAAAATTTCCACCAATAGGACCATCATATAAATCAGCTGAAACCTTCTCTGCATCATATTTCTCTAAGAATCGCAATAAAGAATCATCGTATTTTTTTTAAAAGAACACCATCAATTAGTTGATATTTAGAATATTTTAAATGTAAACCTTTTTTTTCTTAACTGATAAATGATTAGGATGAGTTCCATGAATGAAGAAATATTTATATTAGAATACCAAGTGTTTGTTGGTATAGGAACATATAGAATTCGTTCTTGACTTACCTCAAATTCATTAAACCAACCTTCTTCTAAATGTGAACTTTCATCTTCATTTGAGTGATAACCTTCTGATTCTCCTGATAATTTTCATAATCCTTGTCCCTCGATGACTTTCTAGGGTTTAATATCAATATCATATTCTTGAAGTGCAATCATCCAATTAACCCTTTTTTGTCCTAATTCCTTTTGTACCAACAAATTTCTTACTGCATGATGGGGAACTATAACTTTAGTATGAGACTTCAAAAGGAAAGGTATGAAATGATAAACATATTTATAGATCACATAGGCCTGCTTATCTATATATGGATAGTTTAATTCAATACCTTGAAATCCATAACTCATAAAAGAGATAGGAATTTCAATATTATCAAAATTCTTTTGAGTAAGGATTGTTGCATAAGAAACATCAAATGAAAATGTAAATAGTAAGAATTCTTTATCAAAATTAGGACCAATTAATGATGGATAAACAACAATAGCCTCTTTATTTTTTCGAAGACATCTTTCTCAATTATACCCCATTTGAAAGTATGGTCCTTTTTAATCATAGATTGCATAGATCTATCTGTTTCTACAAAACCAAGAACAAATCTTTAGACAAAGTTAATCTTCCCTAAAAAGGATTGCATGGATTTCTTATTATGAGGAAGAATAATTTGTAAGATTATTTTAAGTCATTTTGGATCGATTATAATGTGGTTTTGGAAACTATGAAGCATAACAATTTACTTATAGTGACAATAAATATAGTCTTCTTTGGGTTTAAAGAAATATTATATTTACGACATCTATCACATATTATTTTTAAATGATTAACATTTTGTAATATTTTCTTTGAATCAACCATAATATCATCGAAATGTACCACCATGAAATTATTAATGAAATCGTTAAAAGAAATATCCATGGCTCTTTCAAAATTTGCTCCTGCATTGATAAGTTCGAAATGCATTTTTTTTATAGGCATGTATACCTCATTTGGTTTGAAAACTAGTTTTAATATGGTTTTCGAGAGAAACCAAAAATTGGTGTAACCTAAGAACCCATCAAGTAAAGAAAACATCTTCAAACCTACAATAGATTGCAAAATTTGTTCCATTGGAGGAATAGGGTAACTATCTTTTTGAGAGGATGTGTTTTAGTTTACAAATATCAATACGAATTCTAATATCCCCATTCTTCTTTTAGTTTGGAACTAAATTCGACACCCATTGAGAATGTCTAGCAATAAATATTATTTGGATTTTAATAGTTTATTTAATTCCTCTTCGATTTGACCCTCAAGCCTTGGATGCATTTTTCTAAGTTTTTTGTTGAAAAGGTTTTGTATATGGTTTTACTAGGATTAATGTTAAATGATTTTGGTATCATAAACATTCAGATCATCTTAAGTCCACACAAATATATCATTGTATTGTTTGATTAATTTGATGAATCATAATTGTTCTACAAGAGTACAGTTGATTCCCAGATTAACATTTTGAGGTTGTTTCTTTGTTCCCAATTTAGCAGCTTTGAATTTCATTGAAGAACGATTAGTTTACAATTTGAAATACCTTTGAGTTTATTATGAAAATCAAATAAATTTTCCAAACAAACTATGGATTTAGGAATTGAATTTTATGATTCAAATTTATCAAAGTTTATTGTAAGTGTGCATCATGTTGATCTGCATCAATAACAATTCTTTAAAAGTATCTTCTAAGGTTAGAAAATCCTTGACTTGTTCATCATTGTCAAATAATCGCCGATTATATATGTTGTTGGGTACAAATGGACTAAAAAGGATTTCAATTGAGAACTTTTCACGTAAAAACATTCCAACTAGTACAAGTCTTGAAGCAATATTTGACAAAAGATCAACATCATTATTTTGAAATCGAGGAATGGAATTTAATTCAAAACTGTCAAAGTTTTGAGATAAGTCCCATACTTCATGTCTGTAATTTTTGAAATGATTGGATACACCATGAAATGTTTTTTTGCATTGCCTAACAATTATCTTTGAATCACTGAAGGCATATTTTTTTTATTTCCATTTCAATGGCTTTGCAAAGACCCTAAAGTAAGGCCTCATATTCTACATCATTGTATGTGCAAGGATAATTTAATCTATAGGATAAAAGAAACTTATTACCTTGTGGATCTAATAATATACATCCAATACCAAAAAATTCTATTGATTTAGACACATAAAAGTATAAAGCTTAATACTCATATTTACATGATAATTTGTTAAAATAGTAGGAAGAATTTCATCATATGAAATTTGTCTTGAATTTAGAGAAGGTACAATGAGAAAAATCAAGCTTTCAATTTGTGTTTCTAGAACAACAGATTCTTCGGATGTGAAATTCCCATGAAAAGTATCAAATTTACAATTACCTAATGAGGCTTGTTGAAAATTTACTGACTTGTTTGGATTTTCAAGTTTTGTAATTGTACGTTTCATGTGTTGTTTTCTATCTACCTTGACTTTATTTGGTCTTCCATTTAAGGAAAACCATAGATGAGACCAATCAGTTCAAAAATATCCATTAAGTTTTTTAGACCAATCCTAACTAAGTATTAGAGCATAAGATTCTGGGATGTCAGTTACAATGATGTCAATGATCTAAAAAATCCTAGGATTAGAACAATTCTAATAAATACATGTTTAATTTCTCTGAGAACTTCAACACTTGACCTGTCATGGTGGACTATTTGAGTTGATGATTAAATAGGAGTAAGATTCAACCTTTTAACCACTGATAATGGAATAACATTTGATGGATTTCTTGAATCAACAAGAGAGATATGAACATTTTGATTGCAAATTTCAATGGTCAAGAGAAATGGAGGAGTTTTGAAGGATGATCTATATCCAATAAGAGTTGCATTCATATTAGATATTCTTTTGGCAGATGATTTTGAGGATTATCAGACATTTGAGTATGAGATGATTCTTTCCTTAAGGCCTTAACATTTTTATCTCTTTGCTGAGATAATTTTGATAACTCAAACAAACAATTATTTTCCCTAGTTTTATTCATATATTTGACTAAATCATATTCAATGCTATTAGTTTGAGGAGAAATATTGGGTGCCTCAGTGGCTTTATTAGAAGTTTGTGTTTTTTTAGCAGGAGTAGGAGGATTATTAATAGCTAAAGTGGAAGCAAGATTAGGAGATTGATTTTGAATTCTACTTATATTCTAAATAGCATTGACTTCCTCTTCTTCTTCCTCAACTTAGTAAGTCATTATCAATTAAACCACCTTGTGATAAATCCCATAACACATTTACCATTTTACTAGATTCGACCTCTCCTTTTTTCCTTTCTTGTGATTTTTCTTCCTCTTCTCCTTCCACAAAAACCTTCAATGTGTTAATAAAAGTTGGAATTTTTTTCTCAGAATGATTACCATTGTGTGCTCTGCAAAAATCATCTTGTGCATAATCATCAATATTAAATTCTTCAACATTAGTTTGATTAGGATTGAGAGGTTGATTTCTCTTAAAGGGTCTCCATGGTTTTCTTATAGGAGGTGTCTCAGAGAGAACATTTTTTACATCAGTTATTTCATTAGACACATTCTTAACAACTTTTTGAATAGAGTCTAAATCTACACCTTCCTTTTCTTTTTTATCATCACCAGTTTTACTAGTTGAAGGTTTTTTTTGCAATTTTTTTTGGCTTTTTCCTTACCTGGAACTTGCTTTGATGCTATTTTGAGAATTTGTTTTTCGACATTCAAGGATCTTCCATATTTGAATCCAATGTTTCCGTTTCTTCTCTAATGACAACAAAAGCAATATTTGAAGGAAGGGCGATAATATAAACTTCAATCAAAACATCATCTCTTGGTCTTGAATCAGTAGGAATCCTGTTGAGAATAGAAATAAATATTTGATTGAAATATTTAATTGACTCATTCTAATATTTGAGATTTCTACTATTAAGGAAGCATTGGTTTTATCTTCATAAATTTTTTTAACAAATGTTTTGAAAAAATATCCCAACTAGTAATGGAGCCACCAACTAATGTAAAATACCAAGTTGTAGCTTTTGTTCAAATGTGAAAGGAAAGATCTTACATACATGATCTTCATGTTATACAACCCCTAGTTTTAGAGATAAAATAAATTGTTTAACATGGTCTTCAGCAATAATGAGTCCATATAGATTATAATTATGAAGCCATCTTTCATAATGTTTTGGAAGATCATGTTTATCTATGGCAATAGCAATTGGATGAGCTGATAACCAAGGTTGACCACCCATAGTTTATATTTGAGAAGGAGAACCCAAAGAACCTAGAGTAGGAGTAGGTGGAGGTGAAGAACCTACAAAAGGTAATCATAAAGGAGGTGATGGAGGAGGAGGTAGTGAAGGAGGTGGAGCTCTAAGTTGTGGAGTGGGTAGTATAGAAATTGGAAAAGAATAAGTGGGAGTTATAGAGCTTGGAATGGATGATGGAGAATAAGATTGACAAGGTGAAGTCATAACAGGAATAGATACATGTGTAACTAGATGCAATGGTATATTTTTCCCAATCAACCTCTTCCAAAGGAAATAATGGATTTGTATATATAGAAAATTCTAACCAAGCCCTTGGACTTGTCTCAACTAAAGATCTAGGACTAGTTTTTGGAGATGAAGAAATTATAGCTTCAACTTCATGTTTTAGTCACCTCCTTTTAGATATATAAAAAAATGAGAGATAAACCAGAAACTTTGTTATGTGTGCGAGTGTAAACTCTTGAGAATTGTAATTGAGGGTGAATAGGCATAGAAGGGGTTTCAATATATTCTCCTGCAAAAGATTCAGGTAAATGTGTAATTATTGAAGAGGTTTATTGTTGCCCACGGGGCTTTGGATTGATAGTGAATGGGTGCATTGTTAAGGCACTCCTTGCGATAGGTCACTAGTTCAAATCCCTCGTGGGTGCTTACCTACCAAAAAAAGAAGAGGTATACTATTGTTCAATAGGATGAACAATAAAAAAATAGGTACTTGTATTAGATGATGTGATGGGAGAAATATTTTCAAATGATTTATCAATCATACATTATTTTTGGCCCTCCTCTTGGTGCCAAAATTGTTGACATGGGGAAGAAAGTTGAGTATTGGCCCAATAAGGGTCCCAATTAGACCCTTTTCATTTAAATGAATATATACTCTCTAGAACCAAGGCCTGGTTTCCTATTCTAACTTAAATAAAACTAAAACAAACTAAATTTAAATAAAAGATAAAAGTAAAATATTATTACGGGAAATATATGATGTAAATTAATATTTACAATTAATTACAAAACAATACAAATTGTTGATTATGCAAGTTATATTTATCCCGAGGGACCTTACAGTAGTGAGAGTGGGGGGTTGGGGAATTCATTCAAACATAATATTTAAAAGAAAATATTATGTGTGTTTGAATCTCACTGGAATTTGGGTCCAGCTAACCATACAGGATGATTTTTAAGAACTCATTTTCAAAAGATCATTATATATTTTTACGATTTTTCTCTTTTATTTGCATGCAATAACTGAAATAAATAAATTAAATGGAAATCTATCTGGAAAATGAGAGAAAATTACAATTCTATTTGCTTGAACATTAGACTTTACTATCAAATAAAAATATAGATAGTGAACAAACCATAATTTTCTTCTGATGGAAAAATAAATTGTAACATATCATAAGAGATGTCAATTATAATATCCTAACATTCAACATAGGTAAATATGAAGAAAGTCAAAGAAAGAGTACCAGATGCATCCATTAAATAATTAAAATGATCGCATGATATCAACTTCATAACTCATAAACACATTCAACTCTGAATTTGGTCTTCAAAAAACCGTCACTTCAAAAATTGATTATAAAATGCCAGTCTTGAGTTTCTACAATTCATCGACCCATACACCAATGTAAGAGGTCATATAAATACTAAAATAAAATATGATAATATTTGTTTATTTATCTAAAAATATAAAATCTTCGGGATTTTCTCTAATGCTAAAAATAAAATATTATCCTTATCAAAGGATATTTTCCCTTAAAAATGGTGAGTTGCTGCAAACTCTCTCCTCCTCTTCAAAGTTCTTATCTTCAGTATTGAACATATGCATAGCACTTGTTTGGATGAAGCTTACCCAATTCATATATATCTTGGTAACTGTAAATAAGTGAATTGGATGAAAGTGGACTCTGTTGACATGGCACATTGATACAAAAGTTTGAATAAATATTTTCTTCTTCCTATATTTAATAGGAAATTTTGAAATTAGATTGATTTGTTCAAATGGAAATTTTAGAAATTTATGAAAGATTTGTTGAGTCCAAATATTGGTTCCCTTTATTACCTTTTCATCGTCTGTTGTGTTGTCCTTTACTTGTTGTTGACTCAAAAATCTGGGTAATGCTTCCCTTAATGGTTTAGATCTTGGTCAATCAAACTCTTCATTGAAATCCATTCCAGCTTCCCATACTAAGATACAATATTCAATGGCCTTCTTAGTCCATTCTTGGATTTCTCTTGCCTCTGATTCCTTTTGGTTCAAAGAAGCGTACATCAATATTTTATCATTTTTGGAAGTCTTGGAAATATGCTCAAGTTGTAATTGTTTCTCCCATTCTAGAATTGATGTTAATATTTCTTTAATATTTCTATAATCCTCAACTGATGATTCAATTATTTCATTGAGATTCAAAATACAAATTTTATCCATTTGCTTGTAGAATTTGGCTTGATCCCTCCGTAGTATCTAATTGACCTATAATGCCTATCCTTTGAACACTTTTATTGATTGGCGAGTTTAAATTTTTTCTTTTAATGCTGCAATCATAAGTTCAATATTGTTGTCAACTTCTTCTTTTAATATTTGGCTCCAATCCTCATGTGGTTTCTTCAATCTATTGGGAATGCTTGACTTCTAACTCATTCAATTTTCTTTGAAACTGACTTTGAAAATTGGCCCTTTCAATAGAATATCCCCCCACAATAGCTGTAGAATGAGTTTTCCAATTTTATTCACTAAACACTTTGCTTTTTTCTATTTGCATTTCCAATTCCTTAATTATTTGAAGCTTGTTTTGATATGTTGTTGCAAGTTCACTGACATGATATTGTTGATAATTCACAAAGGCTCCAAGAGCTTGTGAAGGTTCTTCATCTTTCTCTTTCACATCATCGGTTGCTTGTCAACTATGTTAAGAAATTATTTCAAAACTATCAAACTTACTCTTTTTGGTTTTTCTTACTACTGATTTTGTTTATGAAATGAAATAATATATAGTTAAAGAAGGAACATTTTCAGATACTAGTTCTACTTTAGTAATAGGTTAAGAAAGAAAATAAATTAAAAGATTTTTGTGGAAATGGGATTCATCGAAGCTTTGGGAGATTTTTTTTTTCGGTACTAAAAAATCAATAACTTTTGTTTGTTGTTCTACTGACTCCTTTTCTTTATTATAACTTTCTATCAATATTGAATTAGAAGTTTCTTGCTCAACCTTGTTTTTATCAATCTTTGTTTCCTCAATTTGCTCAACATTTTTTAAAACTGTGAATCTTGTTGAATGGTTTCTTTAGGAGAGTCAATGACAATAATATCTTTGGGAGGAGAGCCTTGTTTGAATGTTGGTTTTGCTTGTTTTGTTGTTTCTTGTTTTTGGTATTTATCATTTGTAACTATCAAGCTCTTTTGAACCATCTAACTCTCTTGTTCCTTTTCGTTAGCACAATCATCTTTGCTCGTATCTAAACTGGTTGATTCTTGAGCTGTAACAGAAACATTAGACACTCTATCAATTCAAATCTCTTGAAATTTCTCAGATGTAGAGGCTAGTTTTGAAAGGATCTAAGTGAATTTATATTTTAAATATTCAAGAGATTTTAAATCCTGAATAGAGAAAGAAGAATGAAGACTTTTTGTTTGTGAAAATCCTCATAATTATTTTCTATAAACTCTTGAAGTTCAACTCTCTCTGCATTACTCAATAATTTTCCTCTCTTAATTTGTGGATCAAAATCATCAATTTTTGTAAAAACATCATCAAAAGTGGGCTTTTGATGTGTGAAATTTTTAATATAAATCAAAGCCCTGTAATGATTATTTATTATACCTATATGGTCATAATCATAATGGGGTGATGAGTAAAACCAGGCATTTTGGAGTATTTCAGCTTCTTGAAATGCATGTTCTCTTTCTCTCAAACTTATTTTTTCAAATTTGATTGGAAAATTAAGCCAATTTTTCTTTTGAATTTGAATTAATTTTTGTGCTTGTCCATTCAATGCAGTTTGATCTACTATTTCTCTAATAGAAATTCTCTCAGGAATGTATTTCGGTAAAGCATGAGGACCTATTTCACTTCCATATATTATGATGTAGGTGAAAAACTCTTCAATAAACCAATATCCTATTTGATCCAATGCCTCTTTAAGGTCTTGGCTAATCCTTGGAGGAGTTTTCCCAAATATGACCTCATGTAGAGGTATCATTACATAGTTGCAAATATCATAAAAATGAAATTTTAAATTACTTTCCCATGAGAGTGAGGAATAATTCTGAATGGCTAGTTGTTGGTTAACAGGATAATTCCATTTCATAAGAGGAAAAGGGACAAAGGAAATCACAATATTCATAAGATAGTAAAACATGCAAAAAAATATGTTCATAACCTACAAGGGATAAAACTGATAACTTTAGGGCATTTGTCAAGTTTTGAGATAAAATATCAACCCAATTAAATCGTTTTGAGTCATGATAGATATTGTGAATTAAAGACATCCACTAAACTCTGTAGCGTTCAGGGTCATTTTCTCCATATAGTCTGGATAAAATTTTGATGATAAACCTAAAAGGTATTTTAAAAATGACAATGGGATAATACTTAGATGCTTTCAGTTTGTATCCCTATTTGTCTTCTCACAACCAATCCTCAATGACTTTATTATAACCCTTACCACTTGGATTCATAACTGTATTGTTGAAATTGTCCAAAGATTGAGTAGTAAAGAAGACCTTAGGGGAATTAAGCTTATAAATTGTCGTAAGGACCTCTAGTTTCCTTGATATTATAATTTTTTTATTACAATCTACAACTGAGCGAGTAGGAATGTGTAAATGCACTAAAATCCATGATATCATGTCATAATATGGACAGATTTTAGCCCTAGCAACAATCTTATGCAATTTTGCTCTTCTAATTTCCTCAAATTGAGTATTTATCTCTTTACCTAAACTATATGACCTTAACCATTCTCTTTCCTCAAAGAAATTGTAAATTTCTTCCCATTTCATTGTACTTGCATCATGTGTTTTGAAAGTCGTGATCCATAAATTGTCGTGGATATTCCACTGGATAGTTTGTCACAACAATTCTGATAATATTATGTTTAAAATTTGACATTCTACACTATTACAATTTTATTTAATTTCTATATTTGTCCATGTTACTATAATTAGTGCATGCATGTGAACAGAAATTATGTAGAAAATTAGAGAACGAGAAAATAATCTCACACACACATAAGACACAAAATATGCTCTCTAGGAAACCGTTTTCGGAGAAAAACTAGTTGGAAGGTTAGGTTGCTTCACTCTCTTTCTCTGTCTGTAAATATGGCTGCAGGTACAAAGAATTAATGCATGTGGCCCATGGGCTACTACAGTGCACAAATCCTCTTTGTGTGCTCTACCTCTTATCTCTCCTGGCCCGATAACCTACTGGTGGTTAATTTTGTCTACATCAACTCTTAACTAGAGTTACAATATAAACTCTTCTAGATTATTTTACATAATAATCACGTGGGTAGCCCATTTTCCATGAATAATGTGGGCTGATGCGGCATCCTCCCGAACTATATGTGTGAAAATATGAAGGTCAACTTCTGAGTGGCATAACTTTTGCATACGGACTCTGATTAGCACACTTCTTGTGTCGTTGGAAATATATATGTTTGTAGAATAACATGAAATGGTGGTGTGCTGAAGTGATAAATTTTTACCCCCGAAAAATTTCGTCTGAGGGCTCAAAACATTCTTGGAAAGTTTCAGACCCGTTTTGCGAAACTGGGTCCTGCTCGTAAAAACGGTCTCGTGAGATTATTCCTCCACTTTTTCCACTCCAAATGCATCAACATGGATGAAAAATAATATAATGATCCAATCCAGATCAATTAGTGTTGGAGATAAGAGCTAGGTTCACATTATAGTCCTCAGGTTTCCGATTTTCCACTTCTTTTAACTTATCCTTAATTTTTTAGACCACTTGTCTTGAGGCAATAGATTTGCTCTTCTTCCCCATTTTATGACCTACATGTGAAATAACAAAAACAACTAAGTTTCTCCTATAAAAAATATTTTTTCAATGATTAGAAACTTTTAAAACATAAGGATTTACCAAAATTTACAGGTTATGAAGTAAGATTTCACTACTTCTCGTTAAATTTCACAGTTTTAGATTGTGGTTTTAGTGAAAAGTTAAGATAGGGTGTTAATGAAAAATTGAAAAGTTTGGAAGCGTGAAAGGCGAAAATATTTTATAGTCTTCGATTAAAAATTGGAATACAGGATGTTTAATTCACATCACATGTATTAAATTTTATATAAATGCGAAAATACTTTTAATCGTTTCTTGAAAAATGATTCGAGGTTGGGGAGATTGAAATTGGAGAGAAATTTTATTCAAATATAACAAACTTATAAGAAAACATGACTTACAACTTAATAAATAGAAAAATATTTAAAAAATTAAAAATAAATAAAAGACGCTTTAATTGAGGAATAGTCGCAAGTTGGGTAATCGTGAGGTATTTCATAATACTTCATGAATTTATTGATTCTGATTCCAATATAAGGTTGAGTTGGGGCAGGGCTGAAGTCGGGAGTCAGGGAGATCGGAAGGTCAGGACTTGGGGAGATAAAATAGAAGGATTTTGTAAGAAATAGATTTAGATCTTGACTTCTGCCTACAGGTCAGAGTGAGCAAATAGTCGGGAGGTTGGGACTTGGGATTACCATTATTATTTTGAGGACTAAAAATGATTTGACCTCCCGACTTCCAAAATTTTATTAAGTATTTTTTGATTAATTTTTTTTAGAGTTTTTTGTGTATTGTTTCTTGAAAAAATATTCATTTACAATTTAATTTTTTTAGATATGGTCCTCTTTCTTTTCTTTTTATACAAAGGAAATAATTAAAAAAAATAAAGGATTTCTTTCTAGTCCTAACAACACATTGGTTTATCAACCAGGAAACAAGAAACATGTGGTTTATCGGCCTCATGGCAAGCACCACAATGATCCAATTTCTCTAATGAGTTCCCAATAATCCTTTAGGCTTAAATACATGGTTTAGTGGCCTTCATGTGGTAACAAGGAATGATTTCCTAATTCATAGAGCACAGGGTTCAGTCGTGCCCAGTTTTGTGCCTACTCCCTTCTCACCAATAACTTTACATAGAGTTCCTCTTCAATGTCTTCCCTCAAATCTCCCTTCTTCCTTGGTATCTAGTGCTCTTCCTGCTCTCTGTGCAACAAGCTTCTATGGTAATTTTTGTGTGCCTCTTCCACACACTTTAAATACTTTCTCACACACTTGTCTCTTTTTGTAATCATATTTTATTTTCCTTCAAGTATGTTGTCTTGTCACAACCACATTCCACAAGGAAGGGGGTTATTATGGGTGGTGTCCTTTTCCCTGTCTACCCATTCCAAACTTCACTTATTGTTAGCACGAGCTAGTCCTCGGGACAAGTGGTATTCACGGTAATTTATTGAGGTTGGTATGGCCTACTCATAGCACTGCTTAACCAACCAAACAAGCATGTAACAAGCACTTCAATTTATTTTCACATAATTTACATATATTCAATATTTAAATAGTTGTGTTTACATACATGGGGTGCAATAAAAAAGGGTTGTTACAACCTCCCTCATGCAACATCATACAAATTCAATGTTTGCAAGGAGAACCAGACTTATTGTGCTAGTTCATTGTAAACTATATTGAGATTACAAAATAATTTATGCACCTACTAAAGAAATGGGTTCCATTTATTTGGATGATTTATCTCAAAGGTCATTCGATGCAGTAAGAAAGGTCTTGATCTCTACCCCACTACTTGGTCCTTTGGACTATAGTAGAGAATTCATTTTGTACCTTGCTATCGAATAATATACTATAGTTATGGTTCTAGTTCACGAGGATGATCAACTTAAAGATAAAATTGTTTTTTATCTAAATCGTGGTCTAATAGGTCCTTGAATTAATTTCATGCACATTGAGAAGCTATTTTTTGAAGTGGTTAATGCTGTCTAGAGACTCTTTCATTACATTTTGTTGAAGAAAACCACCAAATTTGTTGATGACAATCCATTTCAATACATCTTCACCAGGTGAGTGCTCAAGGGGAAGTTTAATAAACGGATTATAATTTTACAAGGACTTGATCTCAAGTTCACATCAACAAAGTCTATAAAATTCTATTGTCTTTGTAGAATTAATTTTGGAGCTAGCCAGGGAGAATGAGAAGGATTTTGATGAGGACTCATTTTCTAATAAACATTTGTTTCTCATTTCTCCCATAAATCCTTGGTATTGGTAAATCCTTGTGTATCTCTAAACTCTAAATTTTCCTCCATCTTATTCATAGGATGATTGACATGATATTCATCATTTAGTGAAAATTTATCTCATCATTGGTGACACTTTTATATCATCATGGTGTAGATTCGTTTTTATGTCATTAAATGATCCATGAAGAGGTGGAGAGGGTTTTAATTGATTTCCACATTACAGCAATTGGTGGTAATATTTTTGGGTAGGATACTGCCAATTAAATATTGTGTGTAGGCTCCTCCCGGCCTTTGATCATCAAATATTGTATTGAAGTAGTCAGGAAGTTCCATTTGTGCTAAATGTTTACTTGGAAAATGTGTACACAAATGACTCCTCTCTTCCCTATTATCCCCATTGAACCTTCACTACGTGGGGATGGATTTCATGATGTTCCACTTAGCCTTGGTTAGGGGGTGCAAGTATATGATCATGGCTATAGAATATTTCATATAGTGGGCTAAATCCATGCCAAAAATTCTCAAATGATGGTGAAACAATTGCACTTTTCATCTTTAACCTTGAGTAAATTCTAGAGTTTGTGTGTTTATGGAGATTGTCACTAATCATGGTAATCATTTTGAAAAATAGGATGATGTCATATTTGGATTCTAAATCAGTGATTAGGAAATAATATTCTTCTTAATAATACACCCAAGCAAATGGACAAGTAGAGGCAGTCAATAATTCTTTGAAAACCATTTTGTAGCAAATTATCAATGGAAGTAAAGACCAATTGGAACATAATATTGCATCCTACACTCTAGGCATATCAAACCTTAGTAAATACTACTATGGGGTTTATTAATTTCTAACTCATTCATGTGATGGAATTATCTCTCTTGATTGAATGTGAGATCTTGCCTCTTAAGTTAGCAACCGAGCTCATTCCAAACACATCTAGTTTAAAGGAGTGTCTCGATAAGTTAGAACATATTGATGAGTAGCCTCAAATTGTTGTCAAAAAATATGAGGTGCATAAGAAGCATGTTAAAAGTTAGTATGATATGAGTATGTTCACTGTCAGATATTTTCTGAGGGAGACCTTGTTTTGTTCAATGACTGAGACAAGGTGCTTTAGAGGAAAGCAAGTTTAAGTCAATGTGGTACACGCCTTACATTGTAAGGTGTGTGCTCAATAAATGAGTATATGAGCTTGTAGATTATGATGGAAATGTTCATGGGCCTATAAATGGATATATCTTAAGAAGTGCTATGCTCGAGCTCTTTCTTAAGTGTTTTTTTTTTCCGCAATTTATGGATACAATGCATTATATGATAGTTTAGTTTTTGTTATTTTTACTTATCATGATATTGAAATTCTTAACAAATGTTGATGGATGATCCAATTTATATAGGATTTGCTAATAGTGTCAGTTTTCACACTCGAAACTTAACATATTATCCAAATGGACAATAGATCATGTTCGATGGTGCTTGTATTGGTGATGCAATGCATAACAACACTGATTATTTTTTCATTATTAAAATACTCTTGGAGACCACTTCTCATGGAATTTGATCTATAGTGATTTGTTTGTATTTTCTATTATTAGTTTCTTAGTTAAAAAATGAATATCATGTGCATAATCCTACTTTATTCTGGAGATTTCTTTGAGTTAGGTTACTTGAACGATCATTTAAGTTATAACGCTTAAGTTCATATACCTAGATTTAGAAATTAAATTTCCAATGCCATAGAAAATTATGTTTTAGATTGGAATATATATCATTCACAACATTAAAAAGAATGATAAAAACATTCAATCACATCATTATACACCTATATATAATGTTATGATCCTTGTACCTTAAAAATGATAAGAAACCAATAATTACCAACGGGAAACCTCATTTTATAATAAATACAATGAATAAGACAATAGTGAATATGCGATAAATGATACAATTATACTAAAATGGGACTGTGAGGGGTTCTAACCTACGTACAATATAATAATAGAAATGTAAATTTTCAATATCTAAGGCATAATAAGGGGGTTTTGGGTTGGCATTGGGCTTATATATAGTTTAACATGCCCCTCCCCTTCAAAGAAGTGTTTTCCTCAATGCTTGACTATCTACGGGTGTTTATGTATGAAAAAATCATCTTTCCATGTCACTTCTTCCATTGGTAGGTTCTTCCATTTAATGAGGTACTGACTAATTACTCGAGTTCTCAGTTGTTTAGTCCTTGTTTCCAAAATTGTTTTTGGTTCTAGTATTATTTTCCCTTCATTAATCTCTAGTAAAACAGTTTGGATTGGGATCTTACTATTTATTAACTTCTTTGAGAAAGAAACATGGAATATAGATATACACGTGAAGATAGAGGAAGCTCTAATTTGTAGGAAATACTTCCATCCCTCTTAAACATCTTATAGGGGCCACAATACATCAGAGCTAATTTATTGTCCTTTTGTTGCTTGAGGGACATTTGTTTATATGGTCGTAGTCTCACAATACCCAATCCCCCACTTCAAACTCCCTTTCACTATGATGTTGATATGCTTGTTGTTTCATCGTATTTTGTGCCATAACCAAGTTTTCCTTCAATATTTTGAGAACCTCTCATTGGTTTTGGATGTGGTCATCTATTGCTTGAGCCTTTATAGTCCCTTTCAAGGGTGATGTGATGGATGGAGGATGATATCCATAAAGTGCCATAAATGGTGAAATTTTGAATGAAGTATTGAAGGATGTGTTGCACCACCATTCTCCCACGAGAAACCATTTGACCTATTATGTATGTTTAGCATATGCAAAGAAATATTGACATCCTTCTAAAAATTTATACACAATATCAATTTTCCCATCAGATTGAGGATGATAAGATGAGTTGTGAGACAATTAACTACCCAAAAAGAAAATAATTTAGTCCAAAATTTTCTAGTGAAAATTGGATCTCTATAATTTACAATAATATTTTGTATTCCACATAGATTTTGGACTATTTCCATGGATTCTTCTTCCATAGTACTTTCTTTAAAAGAATGACAAAGAGAGAAAAATTGGGTATAGTTTTTTATCCGATCTACCACTACCATAATGACATGGTTTCCTTTAGATTTGGGTAAACTTGTTATAAAATCCATTGAAATTTCTTCTCAATGTTGGTTTGGTATGGCTAACAACTAAAGGATTCCTAGGGTATTAATAGTCTCTCCTTTATTTTGTTGGCATATCATATATTCCGCTACAAATTTCTACCCTCAAAAAAAATATTTATTGATCTTATCGTATGTTTTCAAGAACCCTAAATTTCCTCCTATCGGAGAAGTGTGATATTCCAATAGGACCTTATGTTTCAATCGATAATTCTTAGATAAGTATAATAGATGTTGATATGATAAGAACTCATTTTTCCATGTAAATTATTCTACTACATTAGGGTCCTCATGTAGACATTGAATGATGTTGCATATCTTCTCATCTTGATTCCATTTTATCCTTTCTTCTTTCACCTAGTCATTTTATGGAATGGAAATAACACATACTAAACCATATATGTCTTCCTCCTTCCTTGAGAGTGCATCTGCCATAGTATTTTGTTTTGCCTTTTTTCAAATAATTTCAAATTCATAACCCAACATTTTTGTGACTCATTTTTGTTCCTCTTATAAAGATAGTATTTTCCCTAAGAAGTACTTCATACTATCATCATCTATTTTTACTTTGAAGTGTCTTCTTATTAGGTACGGGCGTCATTTCTTAACTGCATGTAGTATGGCCAACATTTCCTTTTCATATATTGATTTGACTAATTTCTTTCCTTTAAGTTCGCTACTTTCAAAGGTAAGGGGCCTTCCTTCTTGCGTCAAAACTACACCAATTCCATGGCCTGAGGCATCACACTCCACAATGATTTTGTGAATTCAAGTGTTGCCAAGACGGGAGTTGTACCCTTAACCTATTTAAGTTCTTCAAATGCTTTGGTTTCCTATTTAGTCCAAGCAAATGCTTCCTTATTCAATAATTTTGTTAAAGGTGCTATTATTTGACCATATTTCATGACAATTTTGCAGTAATATATTGTCAATCCTAAGAATCCTTTGAGTTTATTCAAGGTATTTGGGATTGGCCATTCCCTCATAGATTTTATTTTGTTAGGATCCTCCTTGAAACCATCGTGTGATATAATATTACCCAAACATTCCACTTCTTGAACCGCAAAGTGCATTTGGAAGGATTTTCATATAGTTGTTTCTCTTCAAATAGCGTTAAGAACTTGTCAATATGTTGTACATGTTCTTCCCAAGAATTATTGTAAATTAGTATGTCATAAAAATATACTAGCAAAAATTTTCTAAGGAAGGGTTTGAAAATAGAATTCATCAATCTTTGAAATGTTGAATGTGCATTTGTAAGTCCAATGGCATAACCAAAAAATCATAATGGCCTTCTTGTGTTCTAAAGGTTGTTTCAAGAATGTCTTCTTGCCTCATTTTGATTTGATGATATCTAAAATGAAGATCCAACTTAGTAAAGAAAATTGCTCCAAGCAATTCATCTAAAAATTCATCAATGGAAGGAATAGGAAATGATTATCATTTTGTTGAGTTGTCTGTAGTTTGGACACATATGCCACAAATAATCTTTTTTTATAATCTTTTTTTGTCTGTAGTTTGGAGAAAGCACTTTGGCTAGGATGAATGGTGGTTTCCTCTAACAATTCTTGAACTATATGTTCAATCTCACTCTTTGGTGCATGTGGATATCTGTAAGGCCTAATTTTAGGTGGTGCACTTCCAGGTTACAAATGAATAGCATGGTCATTATCTCAGATAAGTTGAAGACCCTTAGGAATTTCTACAAATACCTTAGCGTGCTTGTTGATAACATTTTTAAGATCAACTCGAGCAGAGGATATAAATGTTTGAACATATAATGAACACAATTGTGAAAATAAACCTTTTTGTCCCTTTTGTAGCAATTGCTTCATGCTATTAGAGCTTATCACTTTATTAGGTTTCCCTTGGATACCTCTAAGCCCAATTTCCTTTCCTTTTGAGAAAAATATTATGAAAATAAATTGGAAATTAAGGGCCAATGTTTCGAATGGTTGTAACCATTGGACCCCTAATACAACATCAACATCGCCCATTTGGATTGAAATAATGGAACTAACCAATAAATATTCCCACATATTTAGGTTAATCTTATTGCACTTCCCTGAACAATTTATGGTACCTCTATCTACAATCATCACTTGAAATTATGGTGTTGGATATGCAAAGAAATTAAGAAGTTTTTCCAATTTGTAATTGATGAAGTTATGGGTAATAGATGAATCAATAAATATTGTTACCATTTTGATATTTCCTTCTATATTTAGGGATATTGGAGAACTAATGTTGTCCAATGCATGACAATATATTTTTGGTGTAGTTTCTTCTAGCTCTAGATCTTGTGAAGTTTTCACTTTTGGATCTTCTTCATAGTTACTGTCTATGTAGAATAATTCCTTCTCTCTACATTTATGCACTTTACTATACTTGTTGTCATAGTTGAAACATAGTCCCTTTTCTCGTTTTTCATTAATTTTCTAAGGAGTCAACCTTGTCAGTTTAGGAAAGGGAGAATGATTTTTTCTATAGCTATTACTAACCAATCTTCAAGAGGAATTTTTTTACATTCAACTTTCCTTGCCATACTTAAAATGCATGCTCTAGAGATTTAGGTTCAAAGAGACATACCTCATTTTGTATTCTTTCCTTTAAATTACCCATAAATAGATATAACATGTTAACCTTTGAAATATTATTTACTCTGAGACTCAACTTTTGGAATTGTTGAATGTGCTCTATAATAGGACCTTTTTGTCAAAGATTTACTAATTGACTAAAGAATGTGTTTCCCTTAGTATCCCTTTAATATGATATTAGTTACTATGTAAAAATGGATCAAGATATAAAATAATCATTTTTTCTCTCACGAAGCCATTAATACCATACATGTTGGTCTTTTTCGAAAAACATGGATGCAATATTTACCTTTTTTAAGGATTCCACTTGGTGTAGATCAAAGTATTACTCCATCTGAAATATCCATGTTACAGGATCATTACCAACACATTTTCTCATATCAATATTCATAATGTAGTAGTTCCTTGGTGTTGACTTGAAACCATGTTGAAGTGGATCTTGGATTGAAAATTCATGATTACGGTCCTTGGATCTCCACATCCCTTTTAGGAAGCCTCTCCAAGAGAATATTTTCCATGGAAATCATAGATTTATGTATTTCTTCCTTATTTTCATTCATCTTGTTTTTTATTCCTTCCTTATTTTCATTACCTTCATTTATATTCCTTCTATATTTTGTTCTATATTTCCATTCATTTTCTTTTCTATTCTTTCCTTATTTTCATTCATATTCATTTCTCTTTTAGGACTTTCTTTCGAACTTGAGAAATCCACCTTTTTCAAAATACTACCATCCATTTCATTCAATTTATTCTCTAATTGAGATAACTTAAATTTTAAGTCTTCACTTTTTTCATGAGTCAAGGATGGGCCTTCGGTAGATTTAATTGTTGTAGTAACTTTCTTTGGAGGCATGTTAGAAAATAATAAGATCCCTCCTCTTTATTACAATAAAAAAGGGGGATATTCTAATGAATAGTTAGGTCACTAGTAAGTTATGTACCTTAATTTGGAGAATGTTAAAATGGCTGATGATTTGTTGATATATCTCTAAGGTTTGATAACTTATGGATATGTTTTTTTCTGCAATACCCGGATATGTAGTTTCTACAATTCTATAGATGTGAACTGAATCTAATGTGCCAAATGAAAGTTATAGTAAATTTCCCAAAACTTGTTGATTTTTTTGGCCTCTTCCCATGACCAAACTTGTATAGTGTGCCACATGTATAATTCTTGAAATATAATTATATAACCGATACCTATGGTACTTCTATATGTCTCCTAAAATTCCTAAATATTTGACAGTTTGAAAATTTCCAGATAAGAAGATATAGAAAAAATATCAAGATAGCATGTTTAAAATTTATTTCATGATTGTTCACAAACCCTAAATTTCATAGGGTATAACTCACAAATTCTAGTGAACCAAATTCTAAAAATAGAACTAGCTATTCCCATAGGTTTCTCCTTAATATGGTCCAAGTTTCACTTTATGAAGCCTTGCAGGAAAAACGTTATAGTACAAATTCCAAACTGACATATTTGAGACTAAATTTTGGAGCATATATAGAACCTAACTTCTTTGGAGCATGTATGTGAAAATATAGAGAACCAATATTTGTAACTTGGAAACCATGTTGTAAAGAAGATGCAATTGTTTTGCACTCATTGCCATAAGCAATATCATCTCATAGACAAATATTGGACTTTGCATCCAACAACTCATCCATGACATTTGAAGAAGGTGGAGAGAGACTTTGGCAAGAATCGAAAAGAAGATTCCATAATTGATGTGGGTCAAGAGGATTCACAAGAGGATGTGTAGCTGTAAGAGTCGCCATTGAAATAGTTTGGTAAGAGGTGGATTGATTTCTTGTCCAAATAAGGTTTGCATTTCTTTTGTTGATAGATGCAATTATTTTCCTTAAAAACACATTTCTTTGCCTTATGAATGCATTACTTTTCTGTTGAAAGTATGTTGCATCTTGTATGATGCAAGATGTTAAAAGTGGAGTTTTGTTTGACTCACTTTAATGCAGAAACTAGGCAATTTGTGGCTACACGTTTGTATGTGAATGCATTGCTTTAGAAAACATTCTCGATGTTGCATATATTTGCCAAGAACATGTGTGAAAGTTGGGTATGTTACTCACTTCATTTGCAGCAAATTGGGCATTATTGATGTTGCATAATTTCACCAAGAAAGTGTGTGAAAGTGGTGCATGTTACTCACTTTATTTGCAGTAAATTGGGCATTCTTGATGTTTTATAATTTCCCCAAGGTGTGTGAAAGTAGAGTATGTTACTCACTTCATTTGTAGCAAATTTGTCAATTTAGCTCTTTATGTATCCATACATGTTTTTGGGTATATTGTACTTGTGTTTGTACTTGTGAGAAAATTGACGAATTGTACACATACATGAGACTTGTGTGTGTGTGAACAATGAAACTAGCAACATGCATGAGTGATTGACCTGTATTGGTCGATTTCTTTGTTAAGTTGTATGATTGAAAACTTGAGAATTTTCATTGTGCTTGAACATGCATGAGTGATTTACATGTGTTGGTTGATTGCTTTGTTACATGTATGTTGTCAACTTAAGAATGTTGATCATTTGCACATGCATGAGTGTCAACTTGTGTCGATTATTGTCACATGTATGTCATATCAACTTAGAAGAGTTGATTTTGTCTTCAAAGATGAAAGGGAGATGTTGACTGATTATAGCATGAGAATGTGGAATTCTTGTTGTTTATGCAAAGAATCGTCAAGTTGTTGTACATGTTTATATTTGGCTCTCAAGTCAAGTCAGTTGCTTAAAGAAGTATGTTTTTCGACATATGTTGGGTCGATGATGTTTTGTTGACTTGTTTAGTAAACCATCGACTAACACACTAAAATGGTTTGTACACCAAGATGCAAGAGTACATGGTGATGTTACATGATGTGACAATTTTTGCTTTGAAGGAGAAAAAGAAGAGGTCGTCGATTTGCATTTCTTGCATAATGTGTTTTTCCATTTAATGGTGTTTGTTGTGACAAGATGTTGCGGGATTTTGGAAGGTCCACCCTTGAGAAAGATGCTCATGCTTAGGCTTCATTCTCAAATCAAAACACGAGTACCATGTTGAACTGGAGGATGATAGAGGTAAGAAGCAACAATGGACAAGATGCCAAAAAGTTTGCAGCCATGGAAGACTATTGTTTTGTGTTGACGCCAAGAAACAAAAGAGTTGGTGAATGCATTCTAATAGATGTGGAATTTGGAACCGTGGAGGTAAAATAATGATCATTTCTTTTTTTGTTGTTATTTATATTGGAACTCATTGTTATAGTTCACTAAGATGGGTTTAACTTGGAAAAATGGTTTCCAAGAAGAAGCTTGCATCGAATGCATGTGTTGCAAAGGAGGACCATGATTCTCAGTGGGAAGGCTATCAATCAGTTTTCCAAGCACCAGGGGATCAATTTGGTACAAAATGGTGTATCATCAGTCAACAAGCAGCCAACAAGTGTTGGATTGGGTTAGCAACAAAAGAAGAACAATGGTTGAGAGAGATAGTCAGTTGCAATGCAAGGCATGTTAGTGTACCCAAGTGGTTGTCATGGAGACCTTTCAAGTAGAATTAGTTGATAGAACTTGGGAAAGAGCAGAGTGTTTAACTCTCATTAAATAACCATTTTTTATTTGTCTAAAATCCCATCAGTGGGAAGGAGTGATCAGAATCTGGATTAGGGGCAAAAATTAGCTCAAAATTCTAAGTTCTTAGAATTGTCAGAAAAAATGAACGATTGCGTCTGAATCGGTGATACGATCCCAATAAAACTCGTTTCACTCAAAACGGATTTCGTATGAAGAAGTTGGAGCCTGCTGACAGTTTCACCAAACAGTAAAAAAAATTGCAAGTACTGTCCAGTCAACAGTCCGTACTACTGACGTGACAGGTGACTGAGCAGGTCAAAGGTGGTTAACACCCAATGAGGGCTCACCAAGTGTCACCTTGTGGTTGGTTTCCAGTTGGGTGGTGTTGCAATTCGATTGGTTTTAGATGGGCTAATGAGAGGCTGCCACATGTCACCTCCCAAATGGACAAACAGGGTTTATACGTTTTGTTAAAAAAAAAGGCAAAGGTCGGGGTTGAACCCGGGGCTTCCCATCCACAAGCCAACAACCATACCACTACACCACCACATTAATTCTTAACAATGAATGGGCGTGAATTAAATTTAAAGAGTTAAATGTGGAGGATTTGGAGGTAACAACAAATTTAATCGCCACATGTGACCTCTTCCGTAAACTTCAGGGTTACGGTTAGCCCTAACTACTAGTTAACTTGGCGAATATTTTGGAGGATTCCGCAAAATCCGGAACTGCCCTCAAATTTAGCGAGATTAACTGAAGTTTTCTAGATTTGAAGGAGATTTCTAGGGAAAACTTGAAAAGACCATAACTTGATGGGATTTCAACCAATTTTGGCAAATGAATAGTCAATTTTGGATGATTTTGATCCTCTAAAGAAAATGGAATAGGTTGCAGAGGAAATAGGATATTTCTACATGTGATTTTTCCACAAGGAAGTTCAAGGAAGCCCAGGGCCCCCAAGGAAGAAGGTCATGCTCATATAAGCTAGAGTTAGTTTTCATAGATCCAATAGTCATTTTTTGGGCTTTTGGGTCCTTTGAACTCAATGATATAGTATGCAAATCTATTGGAGTTGAGAAGAAGCTTGTAATTATACAATTGACCAATAATTCCAAAGAAGGCCTAACCATTGAAGGAGGTCCTAGGAGATGTAGCATAGTACTGGAAGGTGAACTCCTTGATCAGATTTATCTTATAATTTTGTTGTGTATATTTCTCTACATTTCATTTGTTGTCCATGTTACTTAAACAACTACTTAATTCATAATTTTCTCACACAGGACACATAAAAGACATATAACTTGACACATAAGCCTCTTGCATAACTAAGTAAATGAGACGACCCTAAACATATGTTTTAACAGATGAGGGAGCTTGCATAGTATGTACAAGTTTGCCCAAGATTTTAGATGGAGGGGAAGAAGTGGAAAGGGGAGAAGGACAAAAAAACAACAATCACAATACACCAATGCAAGGATCCTACCAATTACTACAACATTGATGGTAACATAGAGGAGAAGTGGTGGAAATTACATCCATAACTCAAACCAAAATACTGTAAGAAAGATACAAAGAAGAGCAATATCATAGCCATTGATTTGAGCAATCAAGCAGAAAATAGCTCTTACACAGATGACAAGATTGTCTACACATCAGTGTAGAAAGGGATGAATCTTGGTAGCTTTCAACAATAGGAAGATAAGGAGATGACCAAACTCTTCCATATAAAGAGACAAGTCAAAAAGACAAAGATTGATGCTTTGTTTGAAGGGAAAGAAAATATCATAGTAGTGGATCTGGTCAACAACTTGGACTACGTGTGCATGACCATAGTAGACTATATATGTTGAGATGGGTCAACAAGGTGGTAGAGATAAAGGTAACCAAATAATCTAAATTAAATTTGCTATCAATATTGATTTTCTTGATGAAGTAAAATTGGATATTGTTGCACTTTTGCATGTGGAATTGTGTTTAGGATTTCCTATATACATGTGTCATCTTCATGTAGAAGAGCTAACAAATACCACCTAATCAAGGACAAAAAAAATGTTTCATCATCAACCTGCACAAGTGCAAGTCAAATATTTCACCAATAAGTGACAAACAAGCTGATGATCAATTCTATCTAAGAACATGCTTTATTATTATAGTTAAGAGAAAATAAATTTGTAGAATCAATAAAAAAAAAATGGCATCCCTAAAATGGTGTCCTTAAAAAAACAGTGGTAACACTAGAATATTTGATACAAGCATTCTTACTTCCCGCCTTGTGCTCATTAAGCCCTGATTGATTGGATCCTCCCGCTAGGCCCCGCCCCTTTAACATTGCGCTTCCTAAAATTAAATTGTTCGCGTTTCTTCCTTTTCGCAGTCCCTCTGCTCTTCGTTCTTTCCTTAAATACTCTCTGCCCACGTTTCTTCCTATTCTCAGTCCCTCTGCTCTCCACTCTGTCCTTAAATACTCGACGACGTCTTAACCTCACACGGTACAACAAGCACAGAAATGTCTCGCAGTACAACAAGCACAGACATGTCTCGCTTAGTGGAGCCACTGGTGGTGGCGAGCGTGATCGGAAATGTTCTGGATATGTTCGTGCCAGACGTTGATCTCACTGTTACCTACGCTACCAGGCAGGTCAACAATGGCTACGAGCTGAAGCCCTCAGTGGTTGCAATGCTTCCTCGCGTCGACATTGGGGGTGAGGACCCCAGCAACTTTTACACTCTGGTAAGCAACACTGAAAATGCCGAAAAATCTTCAATCGCCTCAATCTTTTAGAAAAGGAACTCTAATCGCTTCAAATTTTTAGAAAAGAAATTCTAGATATGAATTTTGAACAGTGCTTTGAATTCTTTACCATAATTGTATATTATATTTTCATTTTTTTTATCAAATTTAATGAGTTACGTCAATTACTTAAATTTTCGTGCTTCTCTGTCATTTCTTTATAAAGAATGTATAGCACAGCCCATACTTCTGATCTTACAGTTCTGGGTAAAAATAAATGTTTTTCTTTATTTATATTTTTTCATTTCTTACATCCACCAGTAGTTCATGAAAATTTATTTAAAGCTTCTGAAACATCAGAGTAAATGGTTTTAAATGTCTGGAGATTTTTTATTTGAAGATACTATTATTCTGTGGAGATTTTTCATTTAAAGATACTATTAGTCCATGGAGGTTTTCTTTTAAAGATACTGGTATTGTGTGAGAATCATTGTTAAATTGATGTTTGTTTGAGATTTCTGAAAATATTTTTTTTTTCAAGATTTTCAAACTGTATCAAAGATTCTAAGCATTTTAAAATCTTAAACACAATTTTTCTTTAAAACTCTTAAATATGATCCATTTTAAAATATTATATAGAGTTTATATGAATATAAAATTCATATTCTCAAACATTAAATTTAAAATCTGACATCATAAAAATAGATCTGCAAAGATCTTAAATATGATCAATTTCAGAATTTTACACATTTATATCCAAAAATATCAAATAACATTATAAATAACAACGGAAACCCACATTCTCAAACATTAAATTGATCTCCGGTTCATCAAATCTATTTGATTATCAGATTCTCACCAGTGTTTCTCCATTACCATCTTTTATTCCTAATTCTTGGAATGACAATTATTTTGATTTTTTAAAAATAATTTTACACTACTTAAATAAAAACATTACCCTCTTTTATTCCTAATTCTTGGAATGACAATTATTTTGAATTTTTTTAAATAATTTTACACTATTTAAATACAAATTCAACCTTTTTCATTTCCTCACTCATAAAGGCTTATAACTCCGATCATATTCATATTCAGGTGATGACGGATCCAGATGCTCCCAATCCCAATTATCCAACACAGCGAGAATACCTACACTGGTTAGAATTGCTAACCAATTCTAAATCCTCGTTATATTAAATGTAATTTCTTGGATCTTGCCTATAAGGAATCTCTTTGGCTTTGTGCAGGATTGTAACTGATATTCCTGCAACAACTTCAGCCTCTTTCGGTAAGTCCAGTCATGCATAAATGCCAAATAACAAGCATAATCCTAAGGTTTTGTTGGGACTTTTACTTTGGATAAAAGGGCCGTGGTAATAGTCAATGTTTGGGAATGAATGCATGGATTCAGGCAGAGAGCTAGTGAGTTACGAGCCACCGAGGCCTTCCATCGGTATCCATAGGTACGTGTTTGTGTTGTTCAAGCAGATGGGGCGGCACACAGTTTACCCTCCAAGTTCAAGTTCTCGCATCAATTTTAATACCAGAAATTTCGCAGTCTTCAATGGCCTTGGTCTGCCAGTGGCGGCCGTTTATTTCAATGCTCAGAGGGAGCCAGAAGGTAGAAAAAAACCGGAGCCAGTAGCTAGAAAAAAACGGGAGCCAGTAGCTAGAAAAAAACGCTGAACTAGATTACCTTATGTTGAAATATTTTAGACTATATGTTTTTGTTAATAAGATTGGCTATCTCGCTATCTCAAACAGAAGCCGTGAATTAATCAGACACCCGCGTTTATCTGTTGAACTGCCATACTGTGCTCTCTATGCTCTGTTCTTTTCACGAATTAATTCGGTAAAAATAAGCGCATGAATACGTGTGAACCAGACACTCTCAATATGCTTAGCTGCCACATCGTTCGCTCTATGTTCTGCTTTTTCACAAGTTAACTTGGTAGAAATAAGCATGTGATTCTTTATCTGGTGCAAACTTGTAAAAGCTAAGGTGTTTTCAATGTTTTGGTTCCTGTAAAATATTTGGATTCAGCTTCACTTGCTTGTCGCCTGCTTCATCTGGATGGTTGATAGAATAAAAATGTTAAAAAAATATTCTGATACAGACTACTAGAAACTTTGGTACTAAGTTTATACTTTTTCCCAAATATTTTCTTTGATTTAAAGTATATGTTCTCAACGGTGCATACAGATCTTTTTCACTTTCAAAAAACCTGCCGTTGGGCATTTTCGAGCGATTTATATCTCAGAAGTGATCTATATTTCAGCAAGAATCTTGAAATATGCAATTTGTTCCAGAATGACAGGTTTTATTAGTGCAACTTGTTCTCCGATAATACGATTTTATTCAAAGCTTTGGGTATAGTGAATAAGGTGAAGTAGTCTATTTTTTTTTCCTTGTATATGCAGATTTTTTCATTGGAGACTAGAGCTATATGGACTTTATTCTAAACGTAATAGGTTTTCTATTTAAATTTCTAATAAAAAATTATTTAATTTTTTATTTAAAAATTTTAATAAAATAATTTTTTATTAAAAATTTTAAATAGAAAATTTATTAAATAAATAAAATAAAGATACATAATTATATTTATAAAAAATTATGAAAAAAATTATAATTTAAATTTTAAAGAAAAATTGTTACTCTCTACAATCTAGCATGGAACTTAGTATTACATTTAAAAATAGTAAAACAATATTTTAAATTAAACCAATTAAAAATAGTAATAATAAAAGAAATTAATGTTGGTTATAATTAAATGTTTCAAATTGTACCTTAATTTTGCATAGTTTTATATGGAGATATAAAGCAACCGAAAATAAAATAAAAAATTAGAAAAAAAATGTAATTTCTTCACTATTTAATATGGAGATTGAGAAAAAAAAATACTTTTTAGTTGGAAGAAGAAATGCAATTTCTTCACTACTTAATATGGAGATGACAAGAAATAGTATTATTAATATTACATGATATGTAATTCATTTTAACAAAAAAATGTTTAATTGTCAACCGTAAGTAAAATATTTTAATGTAAAAGAAAAATAAAAAATAAAATAAATAAATAAATAAATCTTATATTTCCACTTTCCATAACTAAGGAGATGTCTAATTTATTTAATTTTTGAGTTGATATATTAGATTTTAAAAATATTAATAACAATTTCAATGTCATATTAAATAACATAAATTTCTATCTACTTTATATAGAGAAAAATAATGTGATTTAAATTAAAAATTCTCTTGTATTTTCACTTCTCATAACTAGGGAGACGTGCAATTTATTTAATTTTTAATATGGAGTAGATATATTATATTTTAAAAAATCAATAACAATGAAAAATTTAATAAGAATAGTAAATAAAATATTTCATTACATATGTTGAGGAAAAGATTTTTACAGGAAACATATAGAGATAGAAAGCTTGAGAGAACTCTTATTCCATTAATAGCTACTTTCTAATTCAATATATGAGAGAGAATTGTAATAATTTAAATCTTAACATGGATTTGATATCTAATATTTTAAAAAATATTAATAATATAAATTTATGCATATAGGAAAATATATTAGGGAGCATTTTTTAACATTTTAATGTGGATAACGAGAATTATAAATGAAATGTTTTAATGTCAACTACATATATATTATATTAGCCTAGATCCATCTTAACTCTAAATATACCAAGCCCCAAAAGGGATCAAACGTCTTTTCACTCTAAAAGAAATGGCATCAAAAAATATTTGATCCCTCTCAACTTTTGGTAGCTCTAGAGTTAAGATGGATCTTATTAATTAATTTACAATTTTATATAATATTTATAATTTCTATATATTAAAATTAATTTCTTTATTGACTTTAAATTATATGATTATTTAAATATTAATAAATTTATTTATTGATTTACTATGAAATATAATAACATATTATTATATTTATATATATTTACATTAAAATCATTAATATTATATTTTCATAGTATTTTAAGTTTATTATATGTAATATCATTTTCATTTTTAATATTTGTATTGAGTTTAAAATAATTATTAACCTAATAATTATCTTTTTATTTTTTTTTTTATTTTTTAAATTAGTGAATGCATTGGTTTTAATGGTTAAGAGCATGTATTTCTTTATAAGGATTTATATAAAGAATTTACATATTGAAATCTCAAAGTTCTTTGTAAAAAAGACAAGGGGATTTCATACATCAATTTCAGTCTCTCACACAAACAAACCAGTGTTATACACAATCCACTTAAATTCTAAGCTCTTAATATTTCAAAATTCCAAATGTGTCTAGAGGAGCTCTAGGGCCTAGCATTGGGGTGAAATACTCTAAATGTGTCTAGAGGAGCTCTATAGCCTAGTATTGGGGGAAATACTCTAAATGTGTCTAGAGGAGCTTTATAGCTTAGTATTGGGGAGATGTTGTCCTTTTTTTTATAGTGGTTCATGAACACTTAGTGGCACTACATCCACAAGAAAATCTAGGTAGATCAACGTGAAGGGATCTACCCATCAGTGAAACTAGCAAGGCCTAACCCCAAGGTTTGGTCAAACTAGCGAGGCCTAACTCAAAGGGCATTAAAGAAATTTGACTGGTACTTAGCAACAGGAGCTCAACCAACTCAGCTATCCCTTGGGGCTCAGAGATGTTGTCCCTTTTTTTTATTATCTAAATGAGGTTAATCTATTGATATAATACAAAAAAAGGTTACATAGTAGCCTGGTCGTACAGGGTTCGGCCCTAATTAACACACAACCATGGAAAAGTCTGAGACTGCCCCTACACAGGGGAAACCAGTCCATTAAACATCCAAAAATTTGATTTAGAAGTTCTTGAATAGGCCAGCCTATTAGCTAATCAGCAAAGCACCCTAAATACAAGCAAAAACCACCTAGAAAAACCACAAAAAGTTCTGATTGGACTGCCCAGCCACCAAATTTTCATAAGGACACATAAGCAAAAAAAAACAAGAACCAGAACTAAGTGAACTGCCACCTATTGGGAGTGACACGCAACACCAGGTCATCCGGAGCAGGCTCCTCCACGATAGGACACGCCCAGTCTTTCGGGTTGTCCGCTTGTCGATCTTCCTCAGCCTGACGATCTCCCTCCTTGTTGCCATTTGTATCTTGTGGGCGTGATGCGTTCTCCAGACGGCTGTCCATGGCCCGCGTCTCACTAGGAGCGCCTGAAGCATCATGCGAGCTACCAGCAATGGATTTTCCTTGTCTTCTATGCCGACCTCCATTACCATTCAGCTCATCAAGGTCGTCTCTGTGCCGGTTAGGACCTGCTCTGTTCGTCTCCTCCAGGGAAGTAGTCATGGGTGTTTATGGCTCAAACTCTTCAAAAATGCAGATGGAGACAGTGGCAACTATGACAGGGCGATTCACGGCGCTCTTGAACCGGAATTGCATCATATGGGGGACATGATGCTGAGGCAAAGGGAAGGTAGCGGTGCACATGGCTGCCTCATCGCATCTGGAGCAGAGGAGGCAAGTCCTTCCTCTACCACTTCTAGTGTTTGGATAGTGACCAGTAGCTCTGAATTGGCTGGGATTTTTAGCGGAGGAGGTAGGGGAAGCTGAATTATGTCTGTGTGAAGTAGAGGAGCGGGAGCTACCGCCGCGACGGTTGTGCATGCGGTGGCGCACCATGTTGGAGGTAGGCGCGGTAGCAAAGTTAGAGGGGGCGGATGAAGAGATAACAGAAGAGTGCTGAGCGGAATTTACAGAGTGATGAGGGGAATTTAGGAAGCCATAGTGCTGAGACGAAGAGTAGAAGTGAGTATGGGAATGGTGGAAGCCATTACCTAAGTCCAGACAGCAAACAAGCCAGTATCCGCGTCCCGTGGTTGTTCTCTTAGTCAGCATTTCCGCTTGCGGAGGGCAGGCACATTGGAACAGGGGAAGAATGATCGGTTGAATCGTCGGAGCCATGGTTATGCAATTGTTGAATTCACCTCGGCCATAGCATGCATTAAATGCCGCTTGCGAGGTGCCGTGAGGATTAATCAGGCTGACTTAGGAATGGTTGCAGGGGGCCAAGTGGCCATCACTCCCGCCGTCGCCCCGTATCATATTCTTAATTTCCTTAATTACCACCTGCATCCGGGGCGGAGATGTTGTCCCTTAACAATACATTTAAAAATAATAAAATAATACTTTAATTTCCACCTTAATTTCACATCAACTTTATATAGAAAGATAAGTAATTGAAAGTGTAAAAAAAAACTCTCCTTTTTTTTCTTATTTCAATTATGTTTGTTTCTATTTGAGTATTATGTTAATTCCCACTACTCAATGTGGAGTTGACATGTAACATCTAAAAATAATATTGATATTACAATTTAATATGGAGGAGACTATAATTAATTTATATATAGAGAGAGGATTTTTTATTCTATTGATCCATATTATATATCAACACTAAATTTGTTAGTGGCTAAGAGGAATCAAATATCTTGAGCTGCAAGTCTTTTATATACTAGAACAACCACATTAATAAACATGGTCGATATACGTTGATATGCATATATCAATCACATGCACAACCACATTAATCATAACATTAATATTTTTTTCTAAATAAGATTAATCTATTAACAAAGTAAAGGGGTACAATTACAACATGACCGAAGTCAAAACTCTGCTCTGAAGAGAGGAAGAACTGTCAAGAGAAGTAGATGAGAAGACTGACTGTAGGCAATGTGCTCATTCTTGAGCAAGTTTTTAGGACCCACGCAGGGGACCGGGTTAAGATTCTCTTGATAATGAAGAATAAACAAAAATGCAAAAATACAGCAAAAAACCACAAACTATTTGCACTAAAAACTTGCCCAGTTGTAAGGGTCGCCCTGCACATGGACGAAGCAGAGGTGAGCGAACTAGTCATCTGGAGGCTCTTCCTCAATGTGGCACCATCCAAAATCAGGCAAATCCCTTGCTTGAGCCGCATTCTGATCGGAGGGATCAGGGTCAACCGGTGCCATCACCACATCCTGAGCGTTGCGAACCTGTGCATCCAAAGCCTGCCAAGGCGCATTTCCAATTCCCAGCTGGAGGGTTGAAGAAAACAGAGATTGTCCCCGAACCTCCAAGACGAGATCCAGAGTCCTCTATCTGTTTAGCCTCATGGAAAACCACCGAGATATGAGCTGTTATCCTTGGCCGATTCAGAGAGCTGTTAAAGGTAAAAATTTCCATGCTAGACGTGAGAGGAGGCCCAGGGTGGTAGCTAGAGGAATGGAGCCGCCCTCTCTCACTGCGGGTGCTGGGGTAGTGGCCAGCAAACAACTCACTAGAAAGGGAAGGTGAATCAGAGGACGGACTGGAAGGCGCGTGCCAGGGGCTGGCCTCTTTGGAACCTCATTCTATGGCGCAAGCGAGGCATCAGGGAGAGAGCAGCAGCAGGATACCAGGTAGGCAGAGCAACAGCGTGGACCGGGAGATGGCTATAGCTTTGCCAGTAGACCAGAAAAACTTCGCAGCAGAGGCCCAAGGCCCAGGAAAGGAGCCAGAGGAAAAACTGAAGCCGCTCCACCAAAAGAACAGAGCCAAGCATCGAATTATCTCTTCCTAGCCAGTCCCGAGAGGCCTCAGGAATGACAAAGCTAACAGTAAACAACCTGAGATCAGAAATGAGGCCATAGACAAGAGAATGAAGCGAGTGAATCAACGAAACAAAGACTTCAAAACAACAGCTCAAGACCCTAGAAAGGAACCAGAGGACAAACTGAAGCCGCTCTGCCAAGAGAACAGAGCCAAGCACCAGATTATCCTTCCCTAGCAAGTCCCGAGAGGCCTCAGGAATGACAGAGTCAACATCAAGCAGCCAGAGATCAGAAATGAGGCCAGAGGCGAGAGAATGAATTGAATGAAACAACGAATGTGAATTCACCGCATACCCGAGACTGAACCTTGCCTTATCCTCCTCTAGCACGCCTCGAGGTGCTCCTTCCATAACTATGGCATTGAAGAATGTTGCCTTCTGATGAAGGCCAAAGTGTGCAGAGGGAAGAACCAGAGCTGTTGCCATAATGTGTGAACCGGAGCCGCTGGAATGAGAGCAGATGAGCTCTACTCTGCGCAAATGCCAAGAGCCAATCACCATACGTCTCTTAAACCTTCTATACTGGGTGGGTAGGTGTTGATCTACCTTGCCACACCCCTGTCCCTTCACATTTAAGACACGATCAAACCCCCGCATCTGGGAGAGTTGCATCCCTTTGGACCAGAATTTTGCACTCCTGTTCTTGATCATGTTTCTGAATTATGTCTAGATCTCCTGTGAGAAGAGTGGTGCTTTGTTTCCACCCCCAAATTGGCAAGTAGATCAGCGACCTTGTTACCTTCCCTCTTAACATGATTGAAGATGATGGCTCGATTGTTGTGAAGCGATTGTTCTATGGCATCCAATCTGGCTTCAAGTCTCCAACTATTGGCAATTTTTTGCGCATGAGTCCCATTTAGGAGTTGTTTGGCCATGATGATGAGGATTAGGGAATCACCTTCGATTTCCAGGGGATGGAAGTTGTGTTTCCAGGACAGGAGTAATCCTTGCCAGAGACCCTCTACTTCAGCCGAGTTGTTAGTGTCCCATCCTATGTTTCCAAAGTATATAAGGAGAGGCGAACCTTCATGATTTCTGAATATGCCGCCGAATCCTGCTTTTCCAGGATTGCCCTTTGAAGCTCCATCAAAGCTAAGCTTGAAAGAGTGCTTTGGAGGGGGGGTCCATGAGTACTTTTTGATGTTGATGCCTTCTAAGGGAATGTGATTATGAGTACCCTGTGGGAGTTGCATGTTCCAGTTTGCCCAAATGGCTTTCTCATTTGCAAGAGTGGGAAAGTCATCCGGATACCAAGTGTGAAGCGTCAATGTCTCTTTAAGATTGAGACAGAAGTTTCCCCTGATGATCTCTAACAGAGTGCTTTGATCTTTGAATATGTGCTTGTTCCTTTCTTTCCAGATAGACCAAAGGAGAAGTCCGGGAATAATTCTCCATAATTGGTTGATAATTTCACTTTTGTAAGGGTTCTGCTGCCAATGGCGTATGGAGTTGGTGATGTCTTCAGACACTCTGCATCTTCTTTGACATCGAAAGCTAGCCTTCTCCCATAGTTGGTTGGCAAGGGTGCATGAGTCCAGTAGGTGTTGGAGCGTTTCCTCCTGGGAGTTGCAATTGGGATAGATTGAGGGCCCATGAAAGTTTCTTTATCTAAGATTGTCCCAAGTGAGGATTTTCCAGTGCCCAACCAACCAGAGGAAGAGAGAGACTTTGGGCCAGGTGCCTGGTGACCAGATTCTACTCCAGATGGGATCCAGGGGCGTTGGATCTGTGCAAATGATTTTATATGCCTCTTTGGTGGTGAAGGTTCCTCTGGGCATGTAACCCCATCGTAGAATATCCCTGCCTTCGGAGTATCTAATTCGTCGATTTTGGAGCTCCCTCTCCAGGTCCTTCTTAGTTTGGTGATCCGCATTCCTGATCATCCTGCCAATTTGCTTCCATTGTCTGTACCCTTGTTCTGTCTCCTGAGTCCAATGTTGTTGGAACTCTTCCTTTTGTTGCTCCTCCCAGGAATGGCCTGGAGGCTGTCTAAGGATGTCGTTGAGCTTTGGTAGTTGGTTCCAAGCATCCATCCAAAACCGAGCTGTTCTGCCATTTCTTACTTCCCAAAAACTGTGTTGTTGGATCAACAAGAAGTGTTGTTTAGCAGCGTTCCATATTAGTGAACCTTTCTCAGTGGGAGTGAATCTAATAAGCTCCTCTGGTGGTTTATGATTGGCATATTTGGCTGTCCATATGGTTTCCCATGGCTTATTGGGAGTAGAGAGCCATTGCGACGAGGATTTTGCGCCCATGATTGCATTACTGTGACTGGGATCCCTCAGACCAATACCCACTTTTTCTTTAGGCTGACAACTTGTAGTCCATTTTACCAAGGCCCATTTGTGATTTGTACCTGTTGCACCCCAAAGAAAGTTGCGCTGTAGAGCCTTTATTTCTTTAATGACCCATTTAGGCACTACAAGGATTGAGAATAGGTAGAGTGGCATTGCCTGTAAAACGACTTTGATTAGTACTAGTCGACTAGCTACGTTCAGAGTTTTGTGAGTCCATAAATTGAGACGTGATTCAAGTTTCTCAAGGAGCAAACGCCAGGAGGCGTGCTTGATGGCATAATCAATAAGGGGGGCTCTGAGGTATTTAGAAGGTAAGGAGGCTATGGAGAAGCCCAGGATACAGGCGATGACGTGTTGTGTAATAGGGGGGGTGTGAAAAAAGAAGATTTGTGATTTAGCCGTGTTGATGCTAGTTCCTGAAGCCTCAGAGAAGTCATTCAAAAGGGATTTAAACAGAGAGGCTTCCTGAACTGAAGGGTACCCAAAAATCATATTGTCATCAACAAACTGTTGATGAGTGATTGCTGGAGAGTTGTGAATCGATATACCTTTGAGCTGCTGGGAGAGGAGAGCGTGTTTGATGTGGCGACCCAAACCTTCCGCCATTAGCACGAAAAGGAATGGGGAGAGAGGATCTCCTTGCCTAATTCCTCTTGAGGGACTGAAAGGATGTGATGGTATACCATTTATGAGGATAGAGAAGAAAGTTGTAGAGATTAGGTTCAGAATCCATCAAACCCACATTAGAGAAAAACCAAAAGCAGTTAACATTTTTTGTATATAGGTCCAGCTTAGCTTATCAAAAGCTTTTGAGAGGTCAAGCTTGAGAATCATACCTACCTGTTTGGAGTGCTTGAGGGAATGTATGATTTCATGCGTGAGGATACTGCCATCCAGGATTTGTCTTCCTTCCCTGTAGCCAAATTGTTTAGGCAATATAAGCAGGGGAAAAAGCGGCTTTAGCCTGTTGGCAATGACCTTAGATATCACTTTGTAAATTACATTGCATAGAGCGATTAGACGAAATTTGTCCAGAGTACTGGTTCTTTCTTCTTTTGGGATGAGGGCAATGAAAGTTGAATTTAGAGAGGGCAGAAGCCAATGAAGAGTACGCGATTCCGCCACCACTAGCCAGACCTCCTCTTTTATTAGATCCTAGAAAGAGTGGAAGAAAGTAGTAGTGAAGCCGTCCAGGCCAGGGGCTTTGCCCTCCTTGAGCTGGTTCATTGCTGCATCCACCTCCTGTGGCGAAATTGGGTGCAGAAGGAGTTCATTGTGTTCTTTTGTGATAATTTTCGGCACATTTTGAATGATTTTTTCTATAGCAGGCCATCTATCTGTTTGGGGTTCTTGATGAACCTACTGGAAGTGACTTATAAACTCTTGCTCGATCTCTGCATGATTTTCCACTCTTTCCCCTCCTTGTTTCTGAATGAAAGAGATGGTGTTGTGCATTCTTCTCTGAATTGTGGTTCGGTGGAAGAATTTAGTGTTCCTTTCTCCTTCTTCAAGCCATCTAATCCTAGATTTCTGCTTCCAGAGAATTTCCTCCTCCTTTCTCCTCTCCTCCAATTGATTGTGAATGTGCTTTTCCTGTGCCAAAGTCCCTTCCTTGTATCCTTCTGTGATTATCTGTTGCTGGAGCTCTCTCATTTCTTTGTTTAGATCATGTTGCACCTGGAAAATATTACCGAAAGTCTCTTGATTCCAACGTTTGATTTGGGATTTAAGAAATTTGAGTTTCTATTGAAACTGAAACATTTTTGATCCCTTTGGCGGAGGGAAGTTGTTCTAGGTGGATCTAATGAGATCGTTGAAGGCAGGATGGGTGAGCCAGAATGCTTCGAAGCGGAATGGTCACCTGGTAGCGTTGCCTGGTCTTTGCCAATGGAGGGAGATAGGCCAATGATCAGAACCTGAATAAGGGAGAATTGATGCCGCTATGTCGCCTCCAAGATGCACCGCGTTATCAAAAATGAGGAATCTGTCTAGTTTAGAAGCTATTTGTTACCTCCTAACCCTGCAATTGCTCCAAGTGTGCATGTCATTGCAGAATTGCATATCAATTAACAAATTGTTTTGGATGAATTCTTTAAAGTGGCCATTTTCCTGCTCCAGCTTGGCTTGGCCTCCTTGCTTTTCTTCTAGCCTGGTGATCATGTTGAAGTCTCCTCCAATGATCCAAAGAGGATGGACTCTATTGAAATTAAGCGCTTCTAATGTGTTTAGTAAAGCGATTTTGTTGTCTGCTTCCTATGGGAAGTAGACGTTGGTGAGATGGCCATGAATGTTGGTGCCGATAATATGAAAAGTAGCCTAAATAATGTGATGGGAGGCATGAATGTTTGAAATTGTTATAGCTTGCGTGTTCCAGACAATTGCTAGTCCCCCTGAGGCACCCGAAGCATCCACTGCTATCGAGTGACAACCTGGCCATGCTCTGGAGAGAATGTTTCCAAGAGTGTTACTATTACATTTCGTTTCTTGAAGAAATAAAATTTGGGGCTGCTCCTGCTTTATCATGTTTTTTATCATTCTAAGTTCGCCTAGGTTGTTGAGCCCTCTTAAATTCCATGAAGTGAGCTTCATGATTCACTACTAGTGGTGGGCTTGTAGTACTTTGTCAACTTAGCATACCTGCCTGAGTCAACTAGGATTTTCCCTATTGCTATAGTTCTTTAGAGATCTGTCCTTCTCCCATGCCTTTTGGAGTCTTTAGGAAGGAAGCCACCATCCCATTGACTGCTCGAATGAATGCCCAATTGTTGTTGCTGGTAAGCCCTGGAGATGATGACTTCCAGTGTGCTGAGCTGATGCTCTGGAATCTTGTCATAGTCCTTCTTTCTACATGCTTGTTCGAGCTCGAGAATGTTAAGTCCTCCCAAATCAATACTCTTCGGTTCTTCGTCCATTTTTTGCATCTAGCTCTTTTCATCTGAAGTAATTGCTAAGCTCAAGGATTCACTGGGGAAACCGTCAACATCCATATCATTTTTTTTCCATTCCGAGTTCTTTCTGGCCTCCTCAGGTGTCCCATTGATGTCATTAGGGGGCAGGGGGATGGGAGAGGAACCAGAAGGAGGGGGGTTGCAGATGAGATGATAAGCGGATGGTTGGGCACCGAGTTTAGAGGTTGATCTTCTGAGGTTTTAGCAAGAACCTCAAAGTTGTTGCTTGTGGAAGGAATGGAGGCATCGTCTTGCTGGGTTTCTTTCCTTGAGGAGGTTTTTTTGTGTGATCTTTTGTGGTTTGCGACTTTGGTGAAGCCATCATGGGCCGGCTTGTCTGAGGGATCAGGGGTCTGGGGTTTAGAATTTAGAGGGAAATCCCGAAAAAGATGCCCATGAGCATGACACTTACGACAATGGAAGGGTACATGTTCATAATCTAAGGGTTGAATCCATTCATAGTCATCATGGAATAGACTTACCGAGTCCAGAAGGGCTTTTTCCAGGTGCGTGAAGACACAGATACGGGCGTAGGAAGTGTATCTGCGCAGCTTCGTTTCTTTCGGCATTTTTATAAACTCCCACAGCCCTTTTCCAATGTCTTTGAGTGAATCTTCATCCCAGTATTCCGACGAGAGCGAGTACATTCTGATCCATACTGGTGCCTAGTTGAAGTCCTCCTTGTCCAGGTTAAATCTCTCTACCCATTCCCTTAAATACAAACCCGCAGAGATGAAAAAATAGGGCCCTTCATCCATGATTCTATTCCTATCTTCGATGCAAATGAAGATCGCGGTAAAGAACCCCTTCGGTCCTAGCTGTAGGGTGACATGACGCTTGGGTTTCCATTTGGCAGAGATCCATCCTTGCAAAGCTTTTTCTGTTGGCCAGAATCCAATAAATTTTCCAATGAGCACATGGTCCTTCATATACTGGATTTGCCCATTGATTCTATGGCTGGGAAGTTCTATCTTGGGCCTTTCAGCTGCTATGGGTTTGCATGTCTTTCAAGTAACCTTGGGCATTTCCTGTTGCCCTTTTTTTCCTTCTGGTACTTCGCTGTGCCTGTCTGACTCGCTAGTGGAAGCATTTGTCGTATCTTGCAGTGGGGACTCTCTTTTGTCAGCATCTTCTTGATCTGGCCCAAAGGGCGAAGTCTGTGGTTGCGCAGGAGGCTCTCGATTAGAAGGAGGGGAGGGCTTTGAAGCCCCCCCTGGGGGAAATCCATTGAGGCACTAATTAAACCATGGGAATGCTGTCGCGATGAGGTAGGCCGATGTCCGGTGGAGGTAGAAAATATATAGTCTGCACCATTGTAGAGTCTCGCAGAAACCCTAGTTGTAGAGCGATTTCTCTTCACCCATAAAAATATCATAATTAATATTTATATTGATAAATATATAATAATAAAAATAATAACAATATTACAAAAATAACTATTATAACAAAAATATTATTATTATTAATTAATTATTTATTTATTTAAACCATAAGTTTAATATTATAAATCCAAAGGAATAATAAACTCTAGGATTAACATTGTAAACCCTCTAAATAATATTATATCATAGAGTTATAATATTTAGGCATTATAGGCATTATGGTTTTATAAGTGTCTTAGTATGAAAGTCAACCATGTTCAACCATCGTCAAACATGGTCAATCATGGTCAACCATGGCCAACCATGGTCTAGCGCCGCATTGTGACACATATTCTCTCAATATCATTTTGATATTGAGAGAATATGTATCACAATGCAACGCTAGACCATGGTTGACCATGATTGAACATGGTTGACCATGGTTGAACATGATTGATTTTAATATTAATACAATAAATGTCACAACGTGATGTTGGACCATAGTTGACGATAATTGTAGACCCAAGAGATTTATATTCAACCCTAAGATTAATTTTATAAACCCTATGAATAATATTAAACCCTAGGAATATGAACCCTTAGATTAATAAACTCAAAGGATTGATATTATAAACCCAATGGACTAATAAATCCAGTGGAATAATATTCAACCCAAGGGAATAATATTAAACCCAAGGGATTAATATTATAAACCTTAAGATTTTCAAAATTAGGATTAATATTAAACCCTATAATTAAGCATATTATAAACCCTCGGATTTTTTTGAGATTTTAGAACAAATGGTGATACACAACCTCAAAGTGATGCCTCACAAATTTATTCTGTAAAATTTTAATTCCAGCAAGTTATAGTTCTTTTTATACCAAATAATTCTTAGTACAATCAATTTACTTTCTCTTATACCTATACAATCAATTCACTTTCTCTTATATTTATAATATTTAATTAAATCATCTAATTTTTTTTGTTCTAAGTTTTGTGAGCACAAATTATTATTATTTTTGTAGTTATCTTCTCGAATGCAATTCAAGATGGTTGTTTATCAATCATTCAATTTGTACTTGGACAAAAAAGCTTACTCTGTAAAATTTTAATTCCAGCGAGTTATAGTTCTTTTTATACCAAATTATTCTTATTACAATCAATTTACTTTCTCTTATATCTATACAATCAATTCACTTTCTAGCCCTTTGGTTCTCAGGTTGGCTACAGTTCAATATAATTGGTTCTTACTTTTAATTTCTCCCTTAAATTGGTATGGATACCAATCCTTCTAAGGGGGTTCACTCTTCGTTGGATTTCCTGATATGTTTTAATGGGTTCTGCTCGCCGGTGTGATTTACTACTGTGCACATTTTTGTATTTGTTTTTGGTTTACTGTTTTCTATCAAGACCCACCTGATACTGTAAATTCCGTTGTGCGTAGGTGAAGGTCCTACCTCGGTTTTTCCTGTCTCGTTTATTATGTGTTAATTACAGAACTCCTTGGAACTGCAGGAGATGTTCTACTCAGACATTTTCTTTTCTTGGTTAAGTTGCTCAATATAATACTCCTACGGGATTTTTGCCGGACTTGTGCTATTTATTGCTTTGTTTTCAGTTTTTATTTCTCGACAGACACTTCGTCAACTTATTCTCGTCGAGGGTTTAACCCTTTATGATTCAGTAGGAAAGATAAAGGTCAGCAATAGTTATATGATGTTCACCATGCTTCTTTACATACAGTTGCATGTATGTTCTGTGTATTGAAATGTTGTTTCCAATGGGCCTTAGCATCTGGTTAAATGTATATGTTTCTCTTACCAGAAGATTATTAGTTTCCAGTAAATTTGCAGTTCAAAAGTTTCCATTCTATTATTATAATTACTAGTTATGATGAGCACAAGTTATCTGCTTCAGGTATTTTCTTGGTATTTCTTTCAATGATTTTACAAATACAAAAAGTCTTAATACTTGACATTGTATGTATTCATCCCGGGGACTACCCATGAGGCTATTTGAATCAGTTAGAACTCAGCGTTAACCCTCGTAATAGACATACGAACACAGGGTAAGTTCTCTTTCAAATTAAATTGTCAATATTCTTCAGTACTAATGTGTTCTATATCACGGAACCCTTCTACAGTCAAAGGCTAGGACCACTCAGATAAAAGTTATATTATTTGTAATAATCTTAACGGTTCGTTCTAAACCCTTTGCATTTTAGAAAATGTTATTATTCTCTTCTTCATTAGGAAATTATATTAAGGTTGACCCGCTCTGAAATCAGTTTCTCCAGTACTATTTTAGTTTTTGGCCACCCAAGGTGTCCTTCTGAGACAATGTAAAATATCTCATAGTCATATTACAATTACAATGTTAACCTATAGTTGTCCCAGCAACCACTTTCTCCACCCATATTATAAATATCACACTAGTAGCTTTTATACTGTAACAATATCTATTTTAATTCAATCAGATAGCGAAGACAGTCATTTTGCAAGATTATTAACTCTATTGATTTACATAGTTTGTATCTCTTTACTTCATTCCATATACAAGGATTTCACACGTATACAAATTTTTTGAACAAAATAAGATATCTTTATCTTTATATTTAAAGGTAAGAACTTATCTGAAAATACTAAAAGATAAAGGTTCTATCCGAGCCTCCCGACCATAAGCGAAACCATAATCCTCACTTGCTTCCCCCCCACCATAAGCGAGACCATAATCCTCACTTGCTTCCCTCGAGCTTGAAAGAAATTCTTCCAGCCACATGAGCAGAAACTCCTTGCAAACTGAAAGTTTCTATATTTACCTTTATGTAGAGATCTTTTCCACCACAAGGCACACCAACTTTATCTCTCATTGGTTTTAGGTGGCTATTGTATTTATCTGCGACAATAGGCATGCAAAGATACAAGTTAAATAACATTTGTTTCCAGTTGTTTATTCCTATGGTTCTTGTCCCTTGGAATTTTTCTCGAGCCAAGTATATCATTCTTCTTCAAAGAAACACTTCTTTTTCACTTCCTTTTTCTTATCTTTTCTTCCAGAAAAAAAAAGAAGGAAGTAAATGTTACATAGTATTTTGTCACACCTCTTGTTCACTTCTTGTTCTATATCCTGAAGTGCCAAAACATTGACAAATGTGCAGCATATCCATCATGATATACAAACCAAAATCTCCCTAAAGAATCAAAGCAAAACTGCTCTGAATCCATTTTGAAGAAGGTTAACTAAAAAACTAAATTTTGGCATCAACGTGTTTTGCTACACTTCATGCTCATACTGATGGCAGGTGTCACAGTGTTACCCTAGCACTAGCAGTGTGTTTTTTGATATGAAAACCTGCGTTGAGCCTTTTCTGGCAGGTTTTCCCAAATTGGAGGAGAAGATTTGTGCACTATAACCTTCGAGAACAACGAACTAGATATTGGTTTTTGTTCATATGGTCGAGTTCTCCTATTTGGACCTCTTGCTCTTATCATCATGGGCTTTTCCCTTGATATGTGGATCTTCCTCCCTCTTTTGTGGATCTCTAACTCCATCTTCCTTCCCAAAAATTCACTCCCTTCCATCCCCAAATGGTTGGTCATTGATTGTTGCATCCTAATGCTGAGATTATGCTTGCATGCTACCCATTCTAGCTTGGAAGAGTGCTTGAAGATTCTTTGCTTGGACTTGGAATCCACCAAAAGAAGTTGTCCAACATCAAGGCATAGGTTGTATGCTTCCCATTTTAGGTCATTAATATATACATCTGTTGTTCACTTTGCGTAATTGTGTAAATGTTTGTGCTTTTAGATTAATACTCCTTGATCTATTAAATAGTTTATGTTTGATGTATGCCATATATGCTCTTGTATCTTGCATAGTTTTTTGATCTTCCTTGCAGGTACTCGTACGTGAAAAAAAAGTAAGGAGCAAGGCCTGACATGAAAGAATCAAAGTCATCACCAAAGGATTTGAGCGATTATCATTAGAGTGAGGTAGGTTTCTCTTTCTCTCTGGATTGATTTTAGGGTTTATAGGTCATTTAATTGTCACTCGTTGCTTGTACGTGTCAGTGAGTTTGTGGTTTGTTGATTATTTAGGTCTGATTATCTTGTAAAATCATTCAAAACATTAGTTGCATTATTTTCGAGTTGTCTTTCACAAATTCCTTTTCAATTGTATTAGGTCATATTGAATTTGAAATTAATCTTTGTTATTCATCAAGCACAGATCACATTGCTTGGTTTACAAATTGAGAAGAGTGCGCTTATTTATCTATTCCAAAGAGAAAGTGAGAGACATTTTCATTGAGTGCTTTTGGATTGGATTTGGTGTTGCTTTGATTAGTGCATCGTTTGCATTAGGAGCATTTTGAATCAAAATTTTAATTTTTTCTTTAGTTGAAACTTAATTGCATTAGAGCATCTGAAATTAAAGAGAACATCGTGCATCTTGGTAAAGTAAAAGTCATTTTTTATTTCAATAGATTGCATGTTGGATAGTGAAAGTGAATTTTAGTTTTTCTTTTGCATATTGCATTTGGAAAGGAAAAGTTAGTTGAGGCGTGTTTTTGGTGCATTCTCTTGTTTGATGCATTAATTGATTGAACTCTCTTCCCTTGTTAGTATAGCATTCATTGAAGTGAAAAGTTTCCTTTTCTCATACGGTTGCATTGTAGGATTCAGGTGACATCGTTTGAGCCTAAAATTGAAACATAATTAAAAAAAAACATTAAAATTTACTTAATTAACCTAAGGATAATTTAGAACTTAATGCAAACATTTAGAGATCTAGGTTAGAGACGTGTTCCAGTGTCTATAAACCTAGTAGTTGTCGTTAATTGTCTGCATTGTATCCTAAGGGTGAAATCTCGTTTTGCCTGCATTGTATCCCGAGGGTGAAATCTCGTTCTAGTACAGAAGTATATCAGAGGTTCTCCAGTACTCTTGGGTATACTAGAGGCACTATAGTATGGAAAGTATATGGGAACACTCTCACCGTACGGTTATGCATTAGACAACGCTAAGAGGTTTTCCAGTACTCTTGGGTATACTAGAGGCACTATAGTATGGAAAGTATATGGGAACACTCTTACCGTACGGTTATGCATTAGACAACACTAACGCACACTTGTGCTCCCCGTACTGTCAAGTATATATTGGGAGGCCCCACTAGGTTATTATCCTTTAGCCACAGGGAACCGAGTCAGTTGCCTTGTAAACGTGATACATCGAATACAACATTAGGGGATATCGATCATCATACGTTAAGTTATTGGTTTCGGCTAAGGTGTATATAACAGTTCACGGATACTTAGTAAACCCTCTTTCCTAGTACACCCTTTTTTATTTATTTCTTGTTTTTAAGTTCTAAAACTTAACTGCCCAGGATAACATTACTTACCTATGCAGTTATCTTTGGCCTCATATTTCCTGATTAACAATAAATTTTAATTGTAGGCTCAAATCAACCACCCTTCATTGTTTTTGAGAAAAGTTAATCGTGGTTCAACCACTAGGTTCATGTTACATATCCCCTTCATCATCTGACACTGAAGTGTCATCACAAGGAATCCATCTTGAGATTTCACAGTCACTTGAAGACCCAGGTCTTGAACTTGGAATTGTCTTGATTATTCAACCCCTTGCTTCTCATCCTCCACCTCGAGACTCATCATCTCAGGAATTTGACCCAAAAACTCCTGAGAGTTTGCAGAGGTTTTTATTGTTCCCTTCGAATCCAATTTTTGATCCGTTGGTCATATTTCCTCAACAGTCATATAGTTCATATGATAACCCTGGTGTGCCTTTGAAGTTATCTCCACCATCATCTCGGATTCCCCCTTGCCAATTGTTTCCACCCATGGTATTAGAAGGTGGGTTTCCAACTTCTACTTGAGGTCCTCTAGAAGTCTCAAACACTCACACTCCTGGTGTTGGCAATGATTCTGAATATAACTTTCCACTTATAGGCTTTTCGTATTTGGGAAGTGTACCACCACCACCACCACTTGAAAGCAGTGAACCTTTGTTTCCACCTAGTTTTACCTCTTTGGATCAATTGGTTTTAGGTACTCCAAGTGAATCTTCACTTTATCACAATCATGTTTGGTCGTCGGGCACTATGCCTGCTTCTGGTCTATTTGTTTCAAGCGTGGCCTCTCAAATTCCAGTATAGGCTGCAGTTTCTTTAGTTCCTGTACAACCAACAGTTACGGTTGGGATAGTTAATGTTCCTATAGGTTCCACAGGTCCTCCATTAAAGGATAGTATGTGCCACCACGTATCCCACCACATGGGGGGCAATAACCACCTCCTCCATATGTACCTTCTATTTTGGGTGGAACTTATGTGAGTGGATCTCAAACTCACACTACCGGAGCTATTCAAAATATTGGCAGTGTACCTTATCCAAGTCAATCATCTTTTCCATCTGGATCAGGCCAAATCTTGGATCAACAGCCTCTTTCGGCCCACATACCCTATCAAAAACTGTACCCTTCGTATGGCTCACAACAACCTCAAATTCAACCCTTTACTCAACAGGTAGGGACCCAAATGTAGCCTAGTTCAAATCCCTCATTTGGGGCATCTAGCCAGTTTCAAATTGGAACCTATCAGTACCAACTTAGAACTCAACAAATTCCATAAGGAACTTTCCAACCACAACAACCTTATGTAAAACAAGAACCTTATGTGCAACAAGGGATTTATCAACATCCATTGCAGCAATAAGGATAGCCCTTGTAGTAGCAAAACCAACTCTTGCACCAACAAGGCCAACCCTTACAACAACAAGGTCAAACCCTGCAACAACAGGGTCATCAATTTTTCCACTAGGGTCAACAGTTGCAACAACAACCTTATACTCTATACTCTTTGCGAGTTGTTTACCCACCTTATGGTTCTCAATGGCCCATGAAGGTTCATTATCAACCTTACCCTAGTCAAAACCCACCTTTGTGGGGGCAAAATCCACCTTTGTATGGTCAGAATACTTCTCAGTGGGGGGAAATACCAAGCTCCTTATGGTCAAAATTTGCCACTTTGGGGGCATAACTTATACCAACAAAGTTTGAATCCATAAGTTGGGCCTTATCAAAGGCCTCCCATTCCTTTCAATGGAGTATTACCATTTCTAGCAACGTTGGAACTACTCGATGTGTCAAGGCTCATAAATGATCCAATACTCCATTTTTCGTATTGGCCTCCAGTTCCTACTAAGATTCCTAATGATTGTCTGAAATTCGAAAGAAAGTTTGGAGAAGACCCCCAGGACCATGTTATTACTTACCACTTATGGTGTTTATCCAAACTTTTGGGTTGAGGACTTCGTTCGTATACGTCTTTTCCAAAGAACCCTGATGGGTGATGTCGTGAAATGGTACATCGAGTTACCTTGAGGTTCCTATCAAGACTTCAACTCTTTGGAAATGGCCTTCCTTACTCACTTCGAGTTACCAGTTCGATATGAAATTGGTACTCATATGCTTACGTGTTTGAAACATAATATTGTTACCCACATATCTGATCATATCCATGAGTGGAGATGTCGGATTTTCCTTGTCTTGTTTGATATACCTACTGAGTTTTTAACTAAATGGTTTACCAAATATTTAGTTAATAAAATTTCCAAGGACATAGCCATGGGTGGTTGTCTAACCGAAGATCAAGCCATTGCCCATGCCCAATATTTAGATTTGGTATATTCCCAATCTGACATGTTATATGATCTCTTGCCTAATGCTCTGAGATCATTTACAAATCCAACATCTTCTAAACCTTCAGACGTACCACCTGTCGATGGTATTATTGGGTCAATGGCTCAAACTTCCAATAAAGCTTCTTCGAAGTAGAAATCCGTTTCAACTACAGAATCCAATCCTCCTTCAAATCCCTCTCCAAATCCTAGTAAAACCTTTGAGGTTAATGTCGTTAAGTCTGCCATGGTAGGCAAAGCCTCAAAAGGTAAAAAGAAGGGTAAAGGAAAAACCAAATCTGATAGTCGAAAATAGGATCCTTTGAAATCATTTGTTGATGATGCATCTAAACGTAAGCCCAAATGTCCTTGCCTCGTTTGTGAGGAATATCACTATAACAAGGATTATCCCCATTGTGTAGAAGTTAGTCATTAAAAGGAACTCAAGGGATGTCAGATGTACTAAAAGAACCTTTTCCATCACATCAAACCCAATTGGTAGAACAACCACAATCTTCTACATCTTCAGTTTCTCAAGTTTATATGAGTGGAACAATACCTATTTATGTTGCCACTCGGTCAAAAGGCTATCTAGCTCCTCCCAAACAAGTTGTGGAGAAAAAAGTTACTAATACACCTTCCACCTCTACTCCACCTACTTCTGGTCCTCTTCATATTGATAGACCTAGTAATGACTCTGTTATCTGACCACCTCCCAAGGGTGTCCTTTAGAAATCATCTTACAATCTGAATGTGTGAGCTGCTCAGCATTACAATATTTTTGAAGATTTAGCTCAAGCACCTTCAACGATGCTTGCCTTGGAAGTTCTCAAGAGTTGTCCATTACAGCGGAAATCATTACTATCCACTATAGGAGGAATTGACCCTCCCGATTCGAGTTTGACTACCTTTGACCTCGAAAATTCTGTTCCACATCTTCCACATCAACTTTTCTTTTTAATCTAAGTCATTATAAAAGGGAAGATGATTCATCGAACTATGGTTGATGAGGGTTCTTCCACCTGCATCATGTTTGTCTCATGCTAGAAATCTTTTGGATCTCTACCTCTCAACCAATCTCCTAACACCTTAGAAGCCTTTGATGGCAGAGGATCTCGTCCTTACGGTATTCTCACGAACTTGCCCATAACGTTGGAAGGAAAAATCATTAACTTAGAAGTAGAAGTTGTTGATTCCAATTTGAATTATAACCTTCTACTTGGTCGAAGTTGGACTCATTCCATGTTTTTCATGGTTTCTTATTTTTTCTGTGTGCTATGTTTTCCTCATGAGGGGAAAATAGTCACCGTTGATTAGTTAGTCTTTTTCTCTTCTAGCTCTTTGAATGGAAATGTGCCATATGTGGGAAATACTAACATCCCTTATGAGAGTATTGGGGCAGGTCTTTTTAAAGACTTTTCTCTTATGGGAAATTTTTCCCTCCCATCTCCAAACATTGCTTTTGTCAACATCATCTCCACTCCGTACGATCCTTGAATCGTTTCTCATCCCGATCAGGTTGATTTTTTTGGCGATGTCATGTCACTTAGCCCAGCAGAAAAAGCCTATCAAGTTGTTGTTTTGGATTCAGTGGCCACTTATGAAAGTTATGATACTCTTAGTATGCATCTAGACACGTATTCACAACCCGCTTGGCTTGGTTCTTGGGATTTTCCAGATACCTTGAAGGAGACATTTCCCATTGATGAGAGTATCACTGAGGTTATGTCTCTTGAAGAAACACACTGGAATAATGTCCATCATCGTTCCTCGTTTCTCCCGAGTCTTTGAGAGATTTCATCATGTTTAGATACCTTTGTTTCCCATGCACCGGCTCATCCACTTCAAACACCTATTCTGGTGCATGAAGTTTTATCTAAGGGAAACATGGGGAACATTATTGCTACGATGCCCATCGACGTTTATGTTAATCCAAGAATTATTGAAAACATCCATGTCAGGGTCTCTTGTTCTCCAAATGAGATCAATATTTACACCGCTCTCTTTAAGGAGTTCCACGATGTCTATGCCTAGTCATATGAAGAAATGTTTGGCATAGATCCAAGTATATTTTTGCATGAAATGCCCACTTATCCAAACATGAATCCTATTCGTCAGCGCCTTCGCCTAGTGCACCCTAGAAAGGAAGCTGCTATAAAGGAAGAGGCTGAAAAAATTCTAAAGGTTGGTTTCATTTACCCTATTCCATTGACAGATTGGGTTTCGAACATTGTCCCTGTGACTAAAAACAAGGGACTATTTGCGTTTGTGTTGATTACCGGGATATCAATCAGGCGTGTTTGAAAGATAATCATCCAACTCCTTTTATTGACCAAATCATTTATGAATGTGCCAGGAGTGAGAATTTTTCTTTTATGGATGGTTTTTCTGGTTAGATCCAGATTAACATTCTTTCTGCTGATCAGCATAAAACTGCTTTTGTTTGTCCATGGGGAACCTTTGTCCACAAAAAAATCCTTTTTGGTTTGAAAAATGTTAGCGCTACCCTCTAATGAGTGATGTCTTATGATTTTCATGACATAAAACACATCGTTTAACCGTATCTTGACAATTTACCATCCCATTATGCTAAGTGTCAAGACCATCCTAACCACCTTCGAGCGACTTTTCTTCGTTGTAGACACTACAATATTCGTTTAAATCCACATAAGTGTGTCTTTTATGTCAAAACTAATTGTCTCCTAGGGTTTGTTGTATCTAAATAAGGCATCCGAATTCACCCCCTCAAAGTTGAGGCCATTGTAAATTTACCCCCTACATCATCTTTACATCAGTTGTAGAGCTTGCAAGGGAAAGCTAATTTCCTTCTTCGTTTTGTACCCAATTATGTTGAACTTTCCAAGGGATTTACTCATTTGTTGAAAAAGGGGATCCTATTTATTTGGGATGAAATCGTTAAAAAATATTTCGATGAATTAAAGAACATCCTCATTAGTGCTCCTTTGCTGCATCCCCCCAATTATCACCGGGATTACTTCTTGTACTTGGTTGCAGCTGATAGTACTATTGCCATGGTACTGGTGCAAGACGATGATGATGGAAACGAACATGTGCTTTACTACTTACGCCGAAATCTTATTGATTCTGAAACTCAATATGCCCATGTTGAGAAACTCGCTTTAGTAGTTGTTCATGATGTTCAACGCTTTCGACACTATATTCTCTTGCAGAAAGCCACCGTGATTTCTGATTGTAACCCCATGACCTACATTTTGACTCGATAGTCGCTAGAGGGCAAGTATTCTAAGTGGATCATTATCTTTCAGGAGTTTGATTTGGAATTTTCTACAACCAAATCAAAGAAAGCATTGGTTTTCACCGATTTAATTTGTGACCTTCACTCCGCAACCACATCTACATCTTTTGATGAGCTCATTCCTGACGAAACTCTCTTTCTCATCAGCACTTTTGACCCATGGTACAGGGATATTATTGTCTTTCTCCAAACTTAAAGTTTTTGATCGGAGTTCTCTAATTCTAAACGTCATTGCATTCAACATTAGTCCCAAACCTATCGAATCATTGACGATACTTTGTATCATGTTGGTGTCGATTCTATCCTAATATCTTTGACACTTGAAGAAGATGAGAGTCCTAAATGAATGTCACTCTACAACTTGTGGTGGTCATATGTCAAGATATGCTACTACTCAGAAAATTCTTCGTGCTGGTTATTTATGGCCTTCTATCTTTAAAGATTGCATTTTAGCATTCCAAAAATGTCATGCTTGCCAAATTTACAACTGTAAACAACACGCCCCACCCACACCCCTACACCCAATTTCTACCATCGGCCTCTTTTCTAAATGGGGTGTTGATTTGATGACATGTAACCCTCGCTTGGCTAGGGGGCATGGTTATATCATCCTCGCGGTTGATTATTTGACTAAATGGGCCGAGGCGATGCCCACATGTGATGTTGATGGTAAAATTTCTGCTCAATTTCTTTTCGACCATGTCATAGCTCGATTTGGTGTCCCTCAAAGCCATCATTACTAATCATGGATCTCATTTCTGAAATTAGATGTTGGTAGAGCTCACTACTCAGTTGGTTTTGTGTCATGACAAATCAACTCCTTATTATCCACAGGGCAATGGCTAGGTTGAGGCAGTCAACAAAGACTTGGGTACCATGCTTCAATGCACCATTAGGATGCATAAATAAAATTGGCATCTCATGTTATTTTCATCTCTTTGGGCTTACCTAACCGCAACTAAAATTTTCATTGGATTCACACCCATTCAACTGGTGTATGGTCTACAAGCAACTCTTCCAATTGATTGTGAAATTCCTTCACTGAAACTAGTTGTCGAATTACTCCTTGATACCTCACCTGAGGAGGAACATTTACTTTACCTTGAAAAGCTCGATGAAACTCGTCGTCTTGCAGCAATAGTAATTAAAGCCCAAAAGAAAGGAGTTAAGGCTCAATATGATAGAACTGTTTCTCCCTACGTTTTTGTTGAGGCCACGGGTGACCTGGTCTTGCTATATGATCAATCAAATGACAAATTTGGAGGTGGTAAATTCGAACCAATGTGGCATGGGACTTACATTGTTAAATGAGTTTTACAAAAAAGTTCCTATGAGTTGGTAGATTATGAAGGAAATTCTTTTGCTGAGCCCCGACATGGGCTTTACCTAAAGAAGTATTATGCATGATTTTGCGTGTAAATACCTTTGTACATTAGTGTGCAATGTGGTATTGGTGTGTTAGTTTTCTTTTGCAAATGTTTTCCTATGCTTACCTCGTGCTCTACTTGGTTTGCAGATGTCATCCAACACTTACGTCCATTTTGTTGATGGTGCTTTCCGTAGTACAATGAATTTATCTTCCGTTGCATGGGAAATCTATGACTCTAATGGTGAGTTAGTGCACTTACAAGGTATATGTTTCGATCGTATGACTAATAACAATTTTGCATATAGTACGGTCATCGAGCTTTTGTCAGAAGCTATCGCTCTTGGCATTAGAGAGTTAATCGTAAAACTTGATTCACAACTCATTGTATTATAGCTTAATGAACAATATTCAGTTAGAAACCCTCAAATTTTGAGAATGTATTTGTGAGTTCACCTATTGGAATGAGACTTTGATTTTATTACTTATCATCACATTCCAAGATGCATGAACACATTAACAGATGCATTGGTTAATTATGTGTTAGATAGACATTTGCAAAACTTGTAAATCATAAAGCATCACATAACATAGATTGTAAATAGAAAAACATGTATATATATATATATAGAGAGAGTGTTTTCAAAAGAGTTTACTACATCAAAATGACAAAATTTGTGTTCTGAGACACATGGCTTTATAAGCCTGCAATAGTGCAAAAAGTAAACTAGAGTTGGTTATTTACCCACATGGTTCTCATGATAGCATGAAATAGCCCTAATGACTCGGCCCAACCGCTGACATAGTTTGGCAGAAACCCCTACAGTGTGTCTCTGGTAGCGCAATGGCACCTCATCTATCAAGGCGTACTCTGGATTGCCCCCGTTTAAAGCTTTCAAGTTACGCTCTACCTCGACAATAAGATTTGCTCCTTCCTCATAAGGAGCCTCCTAAATCTGGTGTGCCACTCTCCTGGCTAGTGGAGAAACCCCTGGAAATCTCTTTGGTCCCACATCTACAAATCATCATAAGTCAAATCTCAGTACACATACAAACAAAATTAAAAACTTCAAAAACCTCAAAAATAGTTTTTTATCTTAATCGGTCCACTGTGCCCCTGGTAGAAATGCAAGATCTGGATCTCCTCGGAAATCCATGCCTGCATATGCCCAATCATCAACCATGATTAGTTATTGACGCAATGATGAGCACTAGTATTGCAACAAGAATATTGCAACTCCTGGGGCTACCAACTTTACTTTATCAACCTAGGGTTCGTACAAACTTGGAGGTGACACTGTATACACAAATAAATGCGATGGATCTTCTCTTTGTCACTACTAAGATGGCGATAGACCCCTACGGTTTTTCAAACCAGACTTCTGTGGATTTAGAATAAGCTTGATTACCATTGAGGAAAAGAGAAATCTACACTAAGAGAAAGCTTGTCTACTGCAGTGAAGAAAAACACTGAAATCAAATGCTACAACACACCATTTTTTTAACTAACTGCTCATAGGCTTTGCTTCAAAAGAATGCTAAGGTAACATGTATGCCATCCTACTATCCTAAGCATGCAAATTGAAACATCAAACATTCTATTGCTGTGCATGTAAATTACCAAAATAACTTTGTTTTTCTTTTTGTCTTTTTTTGTATGAAAGTGTGAGAGCTAACTTCTTTTGGTGATGTGGAAGGGGGCTTAACGATGATGGTGAATGGTCAGAAGGCTTGGGAGACAAGTAGGGGTCCTCTTATAGCTTCCTAGGGGATTTTTCCACAATTTGGCCTCAAAACAGGCCAGTACAGGTCAACCTACAAGATGTCCTAATGCATTTTACATGATGTCCTGAATTCATACAGGATCCCCTGTATTCCTACATGATACAGCTGAGAGAAAAAGGATGGATTTTGAAGGTGATGGAAGGCTTAGGGAAGGTGGTTGGTGGATGGAATGAGGCTAGGGAGTGCCTAGGACCACTTCATAACTCAAAACCAGAGTTAGGAGATGGTTGGATTTGCTCAACAATCTTGGAGAAGTATTCTTGTGAAATGATGAAGTTGGTGAGGGTTTTAGTGAAAGAGAGGAAGGATCATGGATGGATGAAGTTGGGATGAGGTTGTTGATCATGAAATCTCTATGTTTTGCTGAAATTCCTACGCTGCATCAAACATTGAGATTTACTCATAAATCACGCAAACAAGAAGGATTTCAATTAACTAAGGAAAATAGAATTTCATAAGCTAACTTCCTATTTCATGCATGAGGAAACCTTGCAAAATAATATGAAACCTTGATCAGATCTAATGTAAGACTGAAGTAATAGGAAATGCTAACTAAATCCTATTCTTGCAAACTGATCAAATGTTGGCCTAAGTACAGAAAACCTTAAATTCCATGAGAAACTAGAATTTTGTCTTTTTGGGGATGCATAGGGGTTCTTTCCTCAAACCATGATCCCTGAAGGAAGGAGTGAGGCCAAATCCACCTACTGATAGCTTTTTGGTGTTCCATTATCTCTTCTAAGCTACTACTGAAGTGAAGCACAAATGGAACCGAACTAATCGAATCCACAACTACTTGTAATGAAATAATGTTGAAGACAATTCAACTATGAAATCAACTAAGCATACAAATACAAGAAGACGAGCCTTTGCTGCTAGGGTTGGGCCCTAACCCAAGAGATTCAACCCTCTGAATCAACTCATTTTTGGATCAAGGAAATACTCATTCTCATTATCAAAACAAAAATTTACATAACAATGTCTTCCACAAGTCTTGAACTCGAAAATGACCAGTGTTTTTACAACAAAAATTTGAATTTTAATGAGGCTCTAGGCCTTCTTATTTATACAACTGAAGTCTCCAACAACTTCCTTAAATCTAGGGACGCTCGACTCCCAAACTTAAGATAAACTAGCGCTTTGACTGTCACTTGCTTCGCTGCCTTTTGATCTCCATTGCTGCTTGTACTCTGAGCTAGGATGGAGGAATATTCGAATGAGTGAGAAGCAAATGAGGAGGATCTGCCTCCTACAATCTCTCCTCTTTATCGAATTCGAGTTTCAGCCCTTTATTAGCCAAAATTTCCACGGTTTTCTCTCAAAAACTTGCAATCAATGCATATTAGTCCACTAGGCATAATATCTCATTTGGACTCGTCTCATTGAGAAAAATACAATCAAAATATGTCATAAATTATGAGAAGAGTCGATTTGAATATGCTAGGAGGTGGATTAAGGTCCATATAGTTACAAAATGATGAGGCTCATCAACACCCCCTACTGAAAGTGTTGCTCATCCTCTGAGCAACTCAATCAATATCTATGTCCTTCATTGCTTTAGTGGCCTCCCTAACATCCCATGCTTCTGTTGTAGTTTCCTCTTCCTGTGCGTAGAATCCTTCCTTCCTTTCTATCTCCTCCCACTTCTTTCTTTCTTCCTCTTCCTTGCTTCCTTCCAACATTCCTATGAGCAGTGGTGAATTGAGTTTCAAGCCAATCCAATTGACTTTGAGTCTTTGGAGAGCTTGCTTTTACATGGGTGTCATGTTCAGTGCTTCTCTCATTCTTTGAGGAGAATGGTACTCTCTGATTTTCAAGCTGTAGAGCAGAGTGTTCCATCTCCTTTGGTAAGCTTACATGTTGTCAACCCCTAACAACCTAAACATGTCCTCAAAGTGTGTGATTGTTTGCTCTTGGGTAGCAAGGTACCTAGGTGAAAGTTGAGAGTCATTTGCAATTAAGTTATGGGTGCTGATGACAACCATTGGATTTGACTGCTCAACTCTTATCATGAGAGGTTTTGTTTCTCCCCTTCCCATTATTTTTGTCATTTCTATAGCCCTTGCTTCCTCATGGTTCATCCATGAGGCCAAATCCATCAACTGTAAGTCCCATAGTTTTGAATTATGGTCCCACACATTCAGATCTGTGAAGGCTAAGTTATGTAGGTAGAACTCAGACACTTTAGCCCTATCCTCCAATGTGCTTTGATAAAAAAGATCAATGAATTTTCTATAACCCTGGAATAGTATAGTGTCTCTCTATGCTAAAGTCTTGATTTGGAACTGCAACCATTGTTCCTTAAGATACAATGCATAGGACTTAGTTGGCATCCTACATTGGATTGCCTCTAAGGATAGATTGGCCATGGATGCCAATTGATTCCCTCTCCCTTGTAGTTGTCCTCTTAACCATGCATTTTCTGCCTCCAACTGAGCTTTCATCATTGCCTCTCTGTCCCTTAGGCTACTCAATTCTCTACCCATCTCCTTTAATTTCTCCTCCATGTGACCTATGTCCTCCACTGTTTTGGATTTGGCAATTTTCATCCATCTATGTGTTCTTTCCTTTTACTTCTCAAGATCAAAGAATAATGGGACAACAAATTTCTGTGGAATGACCCTACCCCCTTTAATGAACCTGTAGTAGGAGTCAAGGTTAGGTTAAGGACTAGGTTCCTTCAGATCTAGATCCTCCTTTCTTGTTTCTTGCTGCATACTCCCTTCTTTGTCCAATTTCTGAGTTTCTTGTAGGTTTAGCAGAGTTTCCTATAGGATTGTCTCTGCTTCTTGTAGGTCCTTCTTTGTATCCTGTAGGAGGCCTTTTCCTTAGGATGAGGTAGATCTAGTGATAGGCCTCCTAACATAAGTGATAGCAGACTTGGGAGAGTCTTGTCTTGATGATCCTTCTCCTTGATTTTTCATAAGAGGAGTTATCTTTTCCTGCTGTTTGGATGAGTCTTCAATGACAATAGGAAACTTGGTGGAGTTTTGAGGTTTTCCTTGCCTTATTCTTGTACTTTTTCTTGCCCTAAAGTACAATGGAGTTTGTCTCTGTCTCTTTCCGTTTTTTTGATAGGGGTACTAAGGGCAGCGAGGGCAATTGTTGCCTCTTTCTCATCTTTGTCTTTCTCCTCTCCTTCTCCCTCTAGTTCCTCACTTTGTTCATCAGTTTCCTCCTTTGCATCTTCTTTTGTCTCTTCACCACTTTCCTTCTCCTTTTCTTCCTCATCTACTTCCTCTTTATCCCTCTCTGTTTATTCTTCATCCTTCTATGTTTCTTCTTCATCCCTTTCACTGGTAGTAGTGGGGTTTTGGTCATACTGAAGGGCTTTTATGCCTTCCTTTGCTTGCATGTCTCTGAAAGTTTCCCATGTGATGGGGAGTCTGAGGTTTTGGAGGGCATCTTCTATGATAAGTCTAATCAACCCATGATGGGATACTTGTTGATGGTTTCCTTCCTGTACCTTAATGTTCATATCTATCACTGATTGAAGAAGGAAGTAGGGTATGCTGAGTTTGTTTTGAAGAGGTGTGTCTACTCCAAACCTTAACTCTTGGAGAAGCCTAAAATGGTATCCATATACCACACTGTACCTACCTTCACATGAGATATACTTAATAAGGTGGTAGCTAATTTCATTCCAAGGATATTGGAAGGCGTGCTCTTCTGACTCCATTTTTGTCTTCCATGGCCTCCTCTCCTTCTAAAAAGAATTTCTTCTTTGCAATTTGGTTATTTCCCTTATCCTTCTTTCTCCAAGGCATCCCTAAAGGAAGGGTGGTGATTCTACCTATGATTTCAGGGGTGAGTTCTATAGAGAGGCCTTTCACCACAATAGTGGCATGGGTCCTAGTCAGTGGAATGAGGGAGAGAGAAAAATCTCTGGCTACTTCATCATCATATCCCTTCAATTTCTCAAAGAAACCCATCCAATTGTGCCTTGTGAATACCTCCAGTACAGGAGGGTGCTGATGAATCCTCACTGTGTTGATGGGTTCCCTCTTATTAAACTCCTCGTCATTTTTTCTGATGGATGCAGGGTTGTATATGTCTAATACCAAATTTAATGAATGAGGAATTTTAAATGAAAATTATGTGTATACAATTCCTCTAGACTGCAATCTTTTTCAACACAATAGAAGGCTTTTCTATATTCTTTTCACTTGGAAATTGTGGGAAAGTATAGAGCCTACCTCCTTATCACTACTTGATGAAGCTAACCTCTATTTTTCCCTTGTAGAACTTCTCACTGCCAATCCTGTAGGTGTTGTTCTGTATCCTATAGGTGTTGTTCTATATCCTATAGGATTTCTTGTAGGATCCTCTAGGTGCTCCCACGCAAGGAAAAAACGAATTCTACCTCTCCTGTAGACTACTTGAGGGTCGAGAGCGACTTTGCTAGTGTGTAGCCTCGAGAATGCGAATTTGCATGGGAATCAACATTTATTTCCTCATATGGGTGATTTGAGTGGGGCGGTGTGCTGGTAGCCGAGGTACGAATATCTATTTTTGGACCGTTGTTCCCACTACCACATCATCATTCTCCTCACCTTGTAATTAACTCCCACTTCGGGCATCCGTATTTTAACCACTTTCGACCTTATCTCTCCTTTTCCCTGACTTGACTGTTGCCACGTGTGTAGGGACTAACTGTCTTCTCCTTGTTGACTGAGCGAAGGTGGCCAAGTTAACTGGCCACCTTTCGTTTATAAACCAACTCTTTCACAACTTTTACATGTTTGATCATATTATGCTAATGAGAGAGTGGAAGCGAGATACTTACTTGTGGTAATGATGCCTTGATGTTGTTTGTTGAAGAATGAAGCCCTTGTTGTGTACTAGTTGCATGTGTTTTTCTCCTCTCTTTTTTTTATTATTATTCTCCTCTGATGTTTTCGTTTGATGTGCCGGTACTGGGTGTTGATGTTGATGATTTTAACGCTGCTTCTAAGTTCTGGAGGAGCTTCTTTGACCTTTGGATCTCCATGCTTGAAGTTGACTTTAACCTGTGGTTTTTGTTTTGTGGGATACGCTGCTACAGGATTTCCTACAAAATGTCTTGTAGCTGCTTTTCCCTAAAAAATCTTTATATCATTTTCCATTTTTGGAGCATGAGGATGGTTGGCATGGGCACAGAAGGGGTCTAGGGATTTGTGAACGAGGAAAATAGCCTTCAAGTGTTGTCCCCTTATTCTATGTCTTCATCCTCTTTTCTTTGTTTTTTTTTTTTAAATTGTAATTTTTGAAATTGTTTTTTTTTGGGTGAATGTAGGGGTGATCATGGTGGAGAGAGGTATGGTGATGACATGGTGAAGTAGAAAATTATTTTTTGACATGGGTAAGTCATCCCCTTTCTCTAGGATTACTTCCTTTAGGATTCCCAAGCCACTGTAACTCTTACAGGATTAACCTGTAGGTTTTTAGGGAATCATGTAGGTTTACAGGGAATCCTGTAGAAAACACAAAGCTCTTGCAAACTGAGCTAAATGAGTAGAAAAATGGATGGAATGATGGAATGATGAAGGATAATGAATGGAGAAATAACTCTTACAGGAGTAACCTCTAGGTTTTCAGGGAATCATGTAGGTTTACAGGGAATCTTGTAGAAAACACAAAGCTCTTGCAAATTGAGATAAATGAGTAGAAAAATGGATGGAATGATGGAATGATGAAGGATAATGAATGGATAAATAACTCTTACAGGATTAACCTATAGGTTTTCAGGGAATCATGTAGGTTTACAGGGAATCCTGTAGAAAACACAAAGCTCTTGCAAACTGAGCTAAATGAGTAGAAAAATGGATGGAATGATGGAATGATGAAGGATAATGAATGAAGAAATAAAAAAATGAACTCGATAGGTCCCCTTTGATCCTTTCTTGTTGCTCTGATCCTCCTCCTGCTGACCTGCAAACAATAGTTTCATTTTTTTTTTTCTCTTTTTATATATATATTATTTTTTCTTTTTCTTTTTGAAAGCAACTAGTCTACTTCCAAGAGGTTTTTATCCTAGTTGCTTTCCCTGGGCGCTTCACAAGAGGTTTTCACCTAGAGATCTTTTTATTTCTCCTTTTTTTTGACAACATTGGGTCGCCTCAAGAGGTTTTCAACTCAACAGTGGGACTTAGGCACCTCATGGAGGTTTTCACCTAAGTCTCCTTATTTTTCTCTTTTTTCTTTTTTCAGTGACTTGATGAGGTAGAAGTTGAGACTTGCTCCATTACCATCACTGTCTTGCTAATGCCATCAATGAATTATTGCTTTGACAATGGCTTCTTGTAAAACTTAATCTGTGCCCATTAACAATTAAAGGAATGGCCTCTACATCAATGGTTCTAATCTGAACTGAACGATTATCATGAAATTTCTCTATGACATAAGGCCCTAACCATATAGTCCTTAACTTGCCCTTAAAATATTTATATCTGGAATCATATAACAAATCTCAATCACCTTCTTGAAATTGTTTTCCTTGATGTTCTTGTCATGCGAGATCTTCCTATAAATTTGAGTCACCTCTATGTGTAGGAGGGCTTGCATTCTAAACTCATCCAACCCATTCAGCGAGAGCAATCTCTCTTTTTGTGTACTGCTGAGATCTAGATCTAGTTGGGCTGCCATCCTCAATGTATTGTACTCAAATTCAATGGACAATAGGGCCTTTTTTCCAAAGACCAACTCATAGGGTGTGAATCCAGTGGTGGTCTTCTAGGTGGTATTGTAGGCCCAAGTGACCTCAGCTAATCTATTTGCCCAATATTTTTTTTGTTGCTAACCACTTTGGTCAGAATGCCCTCCAACGCTCTGTTGGTCACCTCTACTTACCAATTAGCTTGTGGGTGATAAGGAGTGGATGTTCTATGATTGATCTTGTGCTGGCTTAACAAGTCTTCAATCATGTTAGATGTAAACTGGCTGCCTTGATCAGTGACCAGTTCTCTAGGGTACCCAAACTTATAAAATGCATTTTGCCTTAAGATCTTAGCCACTTTCTCCTCTGTTGCTGCCTTGATTGCCTTGGTTTCAGCCCACTTGATCAAATAATCAGTGCACACAATGATGTATTGCTTTTGCCTGGATGGAGGGTCAATAGGTCCAATGAAATCCATGCCCCACTTGTCAAATGGCTTGAAAGTCACTTGAGGTTGCAAAGGCATTTCATCCCTTGGAGTAGGCTTTCCCATTCTTTGGCATTGATCACACTGACTAGTATACCTTCTCACATCCTGATGAAGAGTGGGTCAATACTAACCAGCTTGTAACACCTTGAACGCTATCCTCTTGGCTGCAAAGTGACCTCCACAAGGCCCATCATGACAAGTCAGAAGGATGTCAAAGACTTCTTTCTCCTTAACACATCTTCTCAGAATTTGATCCGGGCCTAGTTTGAAGAGTTTGCCCCTAATCCAAGTGAATGGGGCGGTCTTCCTCACAATCTTGCTTTTCTCTTTGGAGGACAAATTCGCTGGAAACTTTGTAGACACCAAATAGTTTGCTATGTCAACAAACCATGGAAAGAGAATTGAAATGGCGAATAAGTGCTCATCTAGTAACTAATCATCAACCATTCAATTCCTCCCCTACAGGCAAAGTTAATCTGGATAAAAACTCTGCAACAACATTCTCCTTTCCAGGCTTATCAACAATAGTTAGATCAAATTGTTGTAATAGAAGTAACCATCTAATAATCCGGGAATTCACATCAAGTTTATTCAAAAAATATTTAGTTGCAGCATGGTCAGTATGTACAAATGTTTGGTAACTTGTAATGTAATGCCTAAATTTGTTTAATGAATGCACAACATCTATGGGTTTTTTTTCGGTCACTGTGTAGTTCAGTTCGACCTTTAACAATTTCTTACTGATAAAGTAAATGGCATAAGGTAACTTGTCATCTATCTGGCCTAGAGCTCCTCCTATGGCTTTGTGTGAGACATCAGCATGTATATGAAAAAGAAGGGCCCAATTTGGGCCTCAAATAATAGGTGCAGTGATCAACTTGTCCTTCAGGGTGTCCAAGGCCTCTTGACAACTTTTTGACCATACAAATTCAGAGTCTTTGGTCAACAACCCAAATAAAGGAGGAGATAACTTGATAAAGTATTTTATAAACCTTTGATAGTATCCAGCTAAACCTAGAAAACTTCTGACATCTCTTTGTTTTTGCAAAGGTGGGACCCTTTGGATGATGGCTATTTTGTTTGGGTCCACCTGCAGTCTTTGTTGGGATATTGAATGACCTAGAACAGTCTCTGCAGTCATTAAGAACTCGCATTTTTTGGGATTAAGGGGCAAGTTAATTTCAATTTATTTGTTCATCACCTTACCTAAGTTGGACACAGCCTCCTGGAAATCACACCCATAGTGTGTAAAATCATCGATATAAATCTCTACTACATCATGGACTAGCTCGACAAAGATACTCAGGACTGCTCTCCGGAAAGTGGCAGGGGCATTGCATATGCCAAAAGGAAGGACCCTATAGGGGAAAGTACCCCAAGGACAAGTGAAGGTGGTTTTATCGTAGTCTTTCGGGCTGATCTGGATTTGATTGTACCTGTTGAACCCATCTAGGAAAGAGAAAAACTTTTTCCTTGTTAGGCCATCTAACACTTGGTCAATGAAAGGTATAGGGAAATGGTCCTTATTTGTTGCTTTGTTTAACTCTTTATAATCAACACGAATCCTCCACTTCCCATTTTTCTTTGGAACCAACACCAAAGGAGAGACCCACTCACCATCTGAGATAGGGTAAATGGATCCTGCATTTAGTAGCTTTTATAGTTCTTCTTTGACTATATCCTTGAGAGCTGGATTCATTCTCCTTTGGAGTTGTCAGACTGGTTTGCAACTTTTTTTGATATAAATGTGGTGCGTACACATGGAGGGGTGCACTTCCTTTATTTCCTTGTAACTCTAAGCAAAGGCATCTAGATGTTCCTTTAGCAAGTCACACAACTTTTCTTCTTGGTGTATAGAAAGAGATGGGTTGATTTTCAAAGTTCTCTCAACACTGAATTCTATGGTTTTGACATGGGCAGGGTTTGAATCAACGAACCATATGTCAATCTGATGGTTTTTTGGGTTTCCTTTACTACTTCCTCTAAGGATAATGTGCTGAGAGTTGGACTTTGGAGTATGTGTTCAATCAAATCATCTTCATCCAGTTGTCCTCCCTCCATGGTTGTTTCTAAGGTATAGAGTTGGGCTAACTAAACTTTATCTTCTTCCTCCTCTTCCAGCCATAAAGGTAATTCATGTTCTAGAGATCGCTGAGCAGGAGGGTACAAGACTAAATGCTTAGACATATGCCAATTTTTGATAGTCATATTTCCAGCCTTGCAACTGATGTAGGCATCGGCAGTGGCTAACTAGAGCCTCCCAAGGATGAGAGGGTAACCCGTAATCTTGGCCTTAGGCTGGAGAACTAGGAAATATGCAAGGTACTCCCAGGGGTTAATGGAGACCATCACATCCTCCACGATCCCCTCAGGGGTCACTGTGGAACAGTCTGCAAGTTGCAAGACTATTGTGGTATTTCTCAATGAACCATGGAGGTTGAGCTTGAGCATGGTGTCCTTAGTCATCACAATAATGGAAGCCCCAAGATCAATCAAAGTTTGTGGGACAATGGCGCCATTGATGTGCACATCTACGAAAAGGCTTCCAGGGTCCAAATACTTTGGACAAATTACCTGCCCCAGGGTTAAGTCGCCCAGTTGTCTAATGACATTAATGGTAGGGGTGTCTCTTTTTTGCCTCAATGGATGTTTGAAGCACTTCTCCTTAATTAAATTGTTGTAAATAGGTACATCCTTTATGGCTTAGAGAAGTGGATTTTTGACACAAAATTTTCAATTCACCCAGAAGTTCATTCTCTTCTGGGGTAGGTTGGACTGGATGAGTTAATCTCTCAGGAAAGGGCAGAGGATTTACTTTAGGGATGCTTTCCTCTCTTTCTTCCTCACTCTCCCTAGGTGGAGGTAGAGGTTGGTTGTCCAAGAGCACTCTCCCAGATCTCAAGTTTATTTCCCGAATCTCCACAGCATAAGCAGGATAGGATGTCTCTCCACTGTATACTTGTTGTGCATGTTTGTTATTCAGGTTCAGATTTCGCTGGGCAGGCATCTGGGGTTACTTTAGATGGAGCAGGGTGTAAAATTTGTGGTTGAGTAGGTGGTGAAGGCAATAAAGCTAGAGCATTGTTGTATGGGGGCCTCCATCCCTGGAGCAGTGCATTCCACTAAGGCTGAGGTGGATCATATGGTTGAAATGACTGGCTAGTTGGCTGGGAATGGTACTAAGGTACAAAGGACCAAGGAGGAAGTGTAGACCAGGAAGGATGAGCAGGGCCCCCCAAGAGGGAATGGATGCAGTCTAGTTAGGGTTTTAATAGGCATGGGATGACCCATGTATGCCCTGCTAGTATGGCCGAGGCCCATGAGATCTCCTTTGATTTATATAACAGAGTTGTTAAGTCACCCCTTCAGTCCTTATACACAGATTTAAGTCCAGGTAGAGAAGGGAACTTGTCTGTGGAGTGGTTTTCTTCACAGACCGAGCATACTTCAATCATATTCAATAGGTATTCATTCCTAGGGTGCCTCCTTGTGCATCTAGGGCAACAAATGGCTAAGGCTCCTTCTGTCTCCTCCTGCGTTTTCTTGATGTGCATAGTGTCCATCTGTAGGGAAAGGGTTTGCAGAATCTCACTCTTGAAATCTTCCAGCATATTGGACTAGCATGTTTAGGGTATCCAGAAGAAATTCCCTTACCCCTCTAAGCAAGACTAGCTTCAGTGACTTGGGATCAAGTGTGCACTTGGCCCTTTTGTAGCTAAGTTGGAATATTTCTTCATAATCCTCTAGGGATTCATCATGCCCTAAGGTCATCCTAAAAATTTCTTCTTTAGTGTCTTTGGATCTGCAATAGTTTCGATACTTGTTGTTGAAGTCTTGTTGCATTTGAGCCGAAGTTGTGATGTTATCCTTGAGAGTGGTTGGGAATAGTTTCAACCTCTGCTCATCACTGGTGTAATCATAGGTTCTGCATATGACAACAAAATCAAACAACAAAGTGTTTGAATCTTCCGAGGTCAGGCCATGGAAATGAGGAAGAGAAGAGGGGTTTATATTCTTCATCTTGGTATCCCCATTAGTTTCTCTGATGGGAAAGGTACCCTAAACTCTTTCTCTATTTCCTTTGTCATTTCTGTTTTCAGCCATAGGGTCAGTTGGAATGGGTTCTTCTTCTTCTTCTCCCCCTGTAGGCTCTTGAAATATCTTTGGTTGTTCACCTAAAGGTTCCTCCAATTCACAACCACCAAAGAAGAGGGAAGGTTCACTATTTGAGGCGGTGGGGGTATTTAATAGATTTTTTCCTAAGTTATCCCTATTCCTACGAGGCATGAAAAAAGTGTTTTTGTTTTGTTTTGTTTTTTTTTTTTAGCTTTGAGAATAATCATAGAATTAAAATTGCAAACTGAATTGAAACTAATTTACTAAATTAAAACTAACCGCTTGAATGAAATCTCACTTGCAGAATGGAAAAGAAAGCAAAGAATGCAGAATGGAAAAGAAAGAAAACTAAATTACTTTTGCAGAAATGAAACTAATAGCAAAATGTCAGAGATAAGGAATGGAAGAAAGAAAGCAATAATCACATATTACCCAAACATCTCCTCGGAAACGGCACCAAAAAGTGATGAGCACCAGTATTGCAGCTAAAATTCTGCAACTCCTGGGGCTACCAACTTTATTTTATCAACCCAGGGTTCGTACAAACTTGGAGGTGATAGTGTTGTATACACAAGTAAATGTGATAGGTCTGCTCTTTGTCACTACTAAGCTGGCGATAGACCACTAAGGGTTTTCAAACCAGACTTCTATGGATTCAAAAGAAGCTTGATTACCAATGAGGAAAAGAGAAATTTACACTAAGAGAAATCTTGTCTACTACAGTGAAGAAAAAGACTAAAATCAAATGCTAAAACACACCATTTTTCTAACTAACTTCTCAGAGGCTTTGCTTCAAAAGAATGCTAAGGTAACATGTATGCAATCCTACTGTCCTAAGAATGCAAATTGAAACATCAAACATTCTTTTGTTGTGCATGTAAATGACCAAAATAACTCTATTTTTCTTTTTGGATTTTTTTGTGTGAAACTGTGAGAGCTAACTTCTTTTGGTGATGTGGAAGGGGGTTTAAGGATGATGGTGAATGGTAAAAAGGATTGGGAGACAAGTAGGGGTCCTCTTATAGCTTCTTAGGGTATTTTTCCATAATTTGGCCTCAAAGCAGGCCACTACAAGTCAACCTACAGGATGCCCTAATGCATTCTACATGATGTCTTGAATTCCTACAGGATCCCCTGTATTCCTATAGGATACAACCGAGAGAAAAAGGAGGGATGCTGAAGGTGATGGAAGGCTTAGGGAAGGTGGTTGGTGGATGGAATGAGGCCAAAGAGTGCCTAGGACCACTTCAAAATTCAAAACCAGAGTTGGGAGATGGCTAGATTTGCTCAACAAGCTTGGAGAAGTATTCTTGTGAAATGATGAAGTTGGTGAGGGTTTTAGTGAAAGAAAGGAAGGATCATGGATGGATGAAGTTGGGATGAGTTTTCTGATTAATAAATCTCTATGTATTTCTAAAACTCTTGTATTGCATCAATCATTGGCATTTATCCATAAATCATGCAAACAAGAAGGATTTCAATTAACTGAGGAAAACAAAATTTCATGAGCTAGGTGCCTATTTCATGCATGATGAAACCTTGCAAAATAATATGAAACCTTGATGAGATCTAATGTAAGACTGAAGATAGAGGAAATTATAACTAAATCCTATTCTTGCAAACTGATCAAATGTTGGCCTAAGTACAAAAAACTCTAAATTCCATGAGAAACTAGAATTCTGTCTTTTTGGGGCTGCATAGGGGTTCTTTCCTCAAACCACGATCCCTGAAGGAGTGAGGCCAAATCCACCTACTGACATCTTTTTGATGTTCCTTTATCTCTTTTAAGCTACTGTTGAAGTGAAGCACAAATGGAAGCAAACTAATCGAATCGACAACTATTTGCAATGAAATAATGTTGAAGACAATTCAACCATGAAATCAAGTAAGCATACAAATACAAGAAGAGGAGCCTTTGCTGCTATGGTTGGTCCCTAACCCAAGAGCTTCAGCGCTCTAAATCAACTCAGTTCTAGATCAAGGAAATACTCATTCTCATTATCAAAACAGAAAATTACATAATAATGTCTTCCACAAGTCTTGAACTCGAAAATGATTAGTGTTTTTACAACAAAAATTCGAATCCTACTGAGGTTCTAGGCCTTCTTATTTATACAATTGAAGTCTCCAACAACTTCCTTAAATATGGTGAGGGTCAGCTCCCAAACTCGAGATAAAATAGCTCTTTGACTGTCACTTGCTCGGCTGCCTTTTGATCTCCATGACTTGGCTTCTTGTACTCTGAGATAGTGTGATTAATGGAGAAATATTTGAATGAGTGAGGAGTAAATGAGGAGGATCTACCTCCTATAATCTCTCCTCCTTGTCTCATTCGAGTTTCAACCCTTAATTAGCCAAAATTTCCATGATTTTCTCTCAAAAACTTGCAATCAATGCATATTAGTCCACTAGGCATAATATCTCACTTTGACTCATCTCATTAAACAAAATACAATCAAAATATGTAATAAATTATGAGAAGATTTGATTTGAAAAAGCTAAGAGGTGGATTAAGGTCCATATAGTTACCCATTGATGAGGCTCATCACACAGCCACCCAAAAATGGTTGAAGGAATGACATTTTCCACCTCCATGACGAGGCATCAACTCACCCCATCTGAGTAATCGTGGATCTGTGGGTGTTGGTGCATCCACTTCTAACCACTAATAATGAAACAATGGCACACGTTCTAGGAAGAGCGTCACTAAAATGGATCTGAAACCAAATTGTTTCAAACTCCATGACTTGCACTTGGTAAGTTAGCGCTTCATGCACACCAACAAATCCCCACTCTAATTGAAAACCATGGGATTCAGACACTTTATTGCATACTGGAAATGAGATTTTGTTGCCTCATGCAAGATTGTTCGTAGTGGGAGATTTGTAATGGTCTTTATGTCAATTTTCCCACTTTGGGCCTTTGTGGTCCCTTGACAATGCCTCATAATGGGCATATTCGTGCTCTCTCCACCAATGTGCAATCTAGACAACTGAACCTGTTGTCCCTTTCTAGACAACCCAGTAATTAAATAAATGTCGACAACATATATTTTGAGTTCTTGATCCCCTATCATGAATAGTTGGTGATCCACATCCCACCAACTGATCAGATGTTGTATAACTCAGGTTAGGATCTAATCCGAGGAATCCTGAAGAACTTGAGAAACCCACATGCTTGTAGGGCATCAACACAATTTTGATCCTGAGCAGCTTGATGGTCTTCAACTTCATGCCCCCTTTCTTTCCATTCAACCACCATTTTGGACTGATTATCTTGTGGAAAATAAATAAAACAACATTTTATGAGCTTCCATGGAGACAAAATTCAAGATAAACTATTTAACATGGAGGATTTCACACAAAAAAATTTATTGCGGTGCCAACATGACTATTTATGAATTTTCTTGTGCTCAAAGCACGAGGGTCTCATTGACCATAGGCTGAGTAGTGTGCAAGTCTGATGGGTAAAACCCACGTTGATCACCCACGATATAATTTTTGCAAGTCCTCCTTGTAACCTAATCTATGGATTAAAATGCATGAAATGAGTACCAAAATTAAGGGAAGGGATAGATCTCTTACCAACAACAAGCGGCTCGACGAATGGTGTCCTAGATTGATCACGCTCCTTACTTGAAAATCGAGGTAAAATGAAGTAAAAATGCTCTCACAATTGCAAACTAGTAAAATGGTAAAAAATTATTTACTTTTTTTCCTATTTATAAGTTTTAAATAATATTTTTACAAAATTAGGGCATATTTCACTCATTTTTTAATATTTTTCCTCGAAATCGATAATGTGCATTTCCTTGTGCAATGACAGATCATACTTTTTAGCTGACGATGATTTATTTTGACTTATTCAACGAGTTTTATTTTATTACTTTCTCGGACTCATAAAAAATAAATGAAAAAGGGACCCCCTGGAGTCATATTTAAGCTCTTTTCTAACTCGAAAAATTAAAAGATTGCCGAGTACTTGTCGTTTCAAACTCATTAAAGTAAATGAAAGGAAGTCTATTGAGTATAATTTTAACCCTTTTTCGGGTTGAGATAGACTATTGTACGAAAAAGGAATACCTTAGTTGAACATGGCTAAGAGGTTTTCTTTATATTGTTTTCTACCTTTTTGGGTTCAAGAGACGATTTATGGAAAGGGGCCTTTGAAGTTTTCTTTTTCACTTCTTTTTCAAACTCTCTAAACATGAAAAAGATGTCGAGTTTCACCTTTGTCAGACTCGTAAAACATAAATGATGCAAGACTTATCACCATGATGAGACCGAGTTTCTCCTTCCTAGGGCTTGTAAAACTTACTAGGATTAATTCATCCGAAGAATGAACTTATATGGAAAGCATATTTTATCCCCTTCAAGCTTACGATAAAAAATATATGGGGTACTCACCAGAAATGGTTGGGGAAAAAGTGAAAGCGATCATCTCTTGTATTTTGTAAAGGTAGCATGTCGCTCTTGAACATGACACTCATTTGTTGCTCGTGCATGGTTTGGGACATCCTCACTTAGTCACTTGCCTTCCTGGGTTTGGGAAATCCATTTTTCCTCTCATCTAGTTATACGATTTCGTCATTGTGACCTCTGATCCTATATTGAGTCAAATGTTGCCAAAATCTGGAGTCGTGTCGCTGATGTGTTCAAGAGAATTCCTATCTACAGTGCTTTATCGTTTATACATTGTCTGACTTTCTGCCACAGTCCTGGATCACACTTCTCTACTCTACTACATCCTTTTGTTTCATGTTGATGATGTGGGATTCATTATGGCCCTACTTCGATGAATCATTTCCTATCGACTTCATCTCATTATTCGAGAAGATGATTTAGAAACTCACTTCCAGTACCTTAGGGTTTGCATGCCTCAATGGTTCAAAGTTCTTCACATTCGATGACAAGTTTACATCATTGACCTTCGATCAAATGATTCCACGGGTGTTCAACTTCAGCTTCACTATTCACATCTGTGGATTGTGTTGATTGTGCCTTGAGATCCATTGTCGTTATTGGTGGTTTCTTTTGTGCCTATTAACGGTTTACACCATTGACCATTAATCGGGTGGTTTTCTATCATGTTCGACTTCGACACATCTATTCATGTGTTAGAATTTGTATAATGATCGGGTTGAGACGGAGCGTAAGACCCTAGATTCTGTCTGATAAAATCCAGGTTGCATGGAGTTATGAGTTATTCATGATTGTACACATGTTTCCTTTGGATGGATGGGTGCAACCATATCTTGGGTCCATATTCATGATTCTTTCTATTCGAATGGTTGAGACCATACTGAGGATCCATACACATGATCCCTTCTATTCGGATGACTGCGTCCATACTACGAATTCATGTATCATTAGATGCCTCTTCATGTATCATTAGGCATGATCATCAGAGATGTCAGATATGTATATGTATATTCTTTATTTGCAGGTCTCTAGATGGTGTCGCTCTTTTCCTTGCATTGACTTGTAAAGCTTCTCATCCATCACTCCCTGTTCTGCCTTCATGCTTTAGGGGGCATCTATTACACATTATTTTGTCACACCTCTTGTTCACTTCCTGTTCCATATCTCGAAGTGCCAAAACATTGACAATTGTGTAGCACATACATCATGATATATAGACCAAAACCTCCCTAAATAATCAAAGGAAAACTGCCATGAATCCATTCTAAAGATGGTTAAATAAAAACCTAAGTTTTAGCATCAACGTGTTTTTATACACTATCTTCCCCTACTGATGGCAGGTTGCACAGTTCTACCCTAACACTTCCAGAGTGGGTTTTGATATGAAAACCTGCGCTGAACCTATTCTAGTAGGTTTTCCCAAACTAGAGGAGAAGCTTTGTGCATTAGAACCTTCGAGAACAAGAAGCTGGATATTGGTTGTTGTTGAATGGTCAAGCTCTCCTATTTGGACGTCTTGATCTTATCATCATGTGATTTCCCCTTGAGATGTGTACCTTCCTCCAACTTTTGTGGATCCCTAACTCCCTCTTCCTATAAATTCACTCCCTTCCATCCCCAAATGCTTGGTCATTGATTGCTGCATTCCAATGCTGAGATTATGCTTACATGCTACCCATTCTAGCTTGGAGGAATGTTTGAAGAGTATTTGCTTGGACTTGGACATCCACCAAAAGGAGGTCTCCAACATCAAGGCAAAGGTTTTATGCTTCCCTTTTTAGCTCATTAATATATACATCTGAAGTTCACTTTCCATAATTGTGTAAATGTTTATGCTTTTAGCTTAATACCTTTTGATCTATTAAGTAGTTTATGTTTGATGTGTGCCATATATGCTCTTGTATCTTGCATAGTTCTTTGATCTTCCTTGCAGGTATTCGGGCGTGAAGAACAAGTAAGGAGCAAGGCCTGAAACGAAAGAATCAAAGTGATCTCCAAAGGATTGAGTGATTAGCATCAGAGCGAGGTAGGTTTCTCATTCTCTCTGCATTTGTTAAACGTAAACTAGGGAAGTGTATGTTACTTTGTTTGGTTTGTTGCTAGACCCACTCATTGGGCTAGATGGATTGCCTATGTCCACTGAGGGGATTTACCTTCACAACAGTGAACCAACGAGGAAGTAAACCCCCCAAGCCGGCTTCAGGTGTTTACATATTTGTTATACACATTCTTGGAATATAACTAATTTTTAATTGTTTCCCTCTTTCTTGACTAGAAGAATTCCACTTTTCGAATAGCCCTCCTTTTCATAATTCAAGACAGTTATTTTATTTTTATTTTTTGTTTTCATTTAACAATTCCATTATTGTGTCTATTCAAATTAATTATTTAAAAATCCTTTTTTTTTTTCCTTCCCTTTTCTCTCCATCGCTTCCACTCCCTTTCAGAGGAAGCATATTCCATGGATATTTGTCATGCAACAATCCTAGTCATTGATTAAATTAAAAAAAAAAGTCAACACATCCCCATCCACCTAAAGTTGAAATATATACGCCTATCGGTGAATTACAAAATTTGAAGAAATGTTTGCACCTCTAGATATAGACTTAATAGATTGGGTGTTTATATACACATGCACAAAATTTGAAGAAATGTTTGCACCTCCAGATATAGACTTAATAGGTTGGGTGTTTATATACACATGCCACATGTCTCATTCATTTTGAGAAATAAACGAAATGTTTTAATTATATTAAAAACTTATTTTCATTTATTTTATATAATATATACATAGTCGATATTGAAATATTTTACAAAAACACAATTATTTTTATTATTAATATTAATCATTGAAGTAATTATAAAGCACATATTAATGGAATAGGAATCTCTCTCTCTATATATATGATGTTGAAATATTTATATTGAAATGTTTACATAGATCCATGTTATTCCCATATCTATCAAGTTCCAAGAGGATCAAATCTCTTACGGTTACAAAATCTTTTTTGAAGTTTTCCACTCAAAGTGATTTGCACTTCACAGATTTGATCTCCTAAACCCCTTAAGAGATCTTGACTACATGAATATATTTGGTATAATTAAATTTAATTATAATATCGCTAATGTTAATAAATTTTTAATTATAATGATATTAATTATATAAAAAATTTATAAATTTTTAATATATGTTAATAAATACAATTTTGAATCATTAACCTTGGAGATGTTGCCTTGATGATAACATTAAAAGTAAAAATTAAATTAGATTAATAATTAAAATATATTATTAATGTTGGCTGGATAATTAAATTACAGTTAAAAAAAAGTAGGAAAGTTAAAATTATTTAAAATAAAATAAATTAAAAATTATAACAGATTATTGCTTATAAATATTGTTACTATATGTCATTGACAAGGTGTAAAATAGATGGTGATAGGGTGTTCAACTATGATGTCCTTGGGTACCAAACATTTGGTGTTATATATATATATATATATATAATATATATAATATATAATATATATATATATATAATATTATATTATATATAATATATATATATATATATATATACACGAACATATATACATATATATACATACGAACGATATTTTTAGTATTAGTATTGATGTGTATGGACATTTTCTAGCCATTTAAATTATATGGCTCCACTAGTTTTTATAACTTTTTTAATATGTGAGAAGTCATGGAAAAAAATTAACTATTGCTATAAAATTTAAGAGTTATTATTCAACATATGTTAAAATGTTAAAAAAAAAAGAGAAGGAAGTTAAAGAGCAAGTTGGATTTAGGAGTTAACATAAATTGTGAACCACTCTTTTCCACTTAATGATCATTGTAAAGGAGTGTTGCAATAATAAAACCAATTTCTTGTTTTGTTTGTTTTGTTTTATTGAATTTAGAAAAGCTTTTGACATAGTGTTTAGGACTAAATTTTGGAATAAGTTAGAAGATTTAAAATTTCTTTTTAAGTTGAGAGTGGTTGTGAGAAAGTTGTAAAAAAATGTTATTGTCAAATTAAGTACACTAAGGAATGGTTGGCAAATGTTATATATATATATATATAATCTCGTAAAAAGCTATGAAAATTCTCAATGATCATGGTTATGACTAGGTACTTCATGTATTAGAACAAGATAAAACAACATGAAAGACAACAGGTTTTCTAACATTTGTTTAGTCCTCATATCAAAACCATGAGTGGCTATGGTGACATAAAGATGCCAAGGTTTAATTAAATAATTAGGGGATAAATAAAAAGACCACTTTGCATAATACATAATAATGAGAATATTAAAAATATTATTACATCTAATGAGAATATTAAAAATATTATTACATCTAAATTTGATGAGAAATTATAGTACCATAAATAATTGAAGATTAAAAGAAAATTAAAACGGCATAAAGAAGTGATGACCCTAATCTAAAACATCAAAAATATCTTTTTATTTAGATTAATATAAAGAAGAAAATCAACATTCTTAAAATAAGAACAAACTCTCACAAGCTCCATGAAAAAAGAATTTAACATTTTTGTAAAAAGATAAAGATTGAAAAATATTTTGTTAAAATCACAATTTCAAAATGATAGTTTAAAAGTGATTCTCTTAAAAATTTTAAAACACACAAAAAAATATAAAGCAAATCAAATTACTCCTCACTCTTTTTCTCAAAATACAAAAAAAAAACAACTTAATTACATAAAATATCAACTAATATTATCATCATTATTAATTATTTAAAATATTTTATATTATATTATTATTTTTTTTTTTTTCTTTTACATACACTTGTATTAAATAATTTATTAATATTTTAATTCATACGTTTCGTTTTAAATATTTTATTTCACATTAAATAAAATTTAAAATATAATATATATATAACTATTATTTTTATAACATAAATAAAATGTATATTTATTTGTTTTTCTTAATATAAAGTAAAAATTGTAGTTGAATATAGTATTTTAGTTTTATGTCTACTTGATAGGATATAATCTCTACAAGTCTTAGTGAAGATGGAGTTTGTGAACATCTAAAGTATTTTAAGTGATGTTATTTGTTTAAATTAGCAATGTTGAATCGATTTTTATTTTATAAATAAAAATTATAATAAAAAAATTAAATCTATATTTTAAATAATTATCAATAATATTTGTTTATTAATTAATTATTATTTAAAATTATAATTTATTAAAATTAATAATTAATTAAACAAAACGAGCACGCTAAAGCTGAATCGCGAGAGAATATTCTAACAATCATGCAACGAGATCGGTATACGTCCCTTATGTAATGTAAAGAAATTGGACCGTTTGACTTTTATTTATTCTCTTCCACTTTTACAATGCTATCATCTTTATTATGTGGCTGATGGTTACTTCCATGTTGAAGTTTAGTTTTTTCTAGGAATTTAGTAAAACACAACACAAAATATGTAATATTTTTACATTGTATTTTATATGAACTTTTTTCTTTCTAAGTTCCAATATTTATTGATATTATTTTGGTTAATCAATATATTAAATTATGATATGTTTTGTTTTCGTATATACAATTTTAGTGGGCTTAATGTTTAAGAGTATGTGTTTCTTCCTAACAGAACATAGGTTCAAAATTAGAGTGGGGTAGAGTACTCATGGCTTTGTAGACTTGGTAGTCAAATCGTTGTGCGGAGGTGGGTCCCTTGTCCCACAAACAAGGGGGTCTCATACACTAATTTGGTGAATAATGGGGTCTCATATACCAATTTGGTGTCTGGCTTCACTGTGACCTTAAAATTGGATAATAATAATAATATAGATAAATCATTTTGAAAAATTAAATGTTTTGGTTTGGCATATATTAGAAATTTATGTGAAAAGGATTTGAATTTGGATGATTTATATCACAACTTTATGTCAATTATATGCATTACAAATTTTTAATTTATGTTGTAGTGTAGGATTATGATTATGTGTAGATCTAAAATTTAGATATTGTACTTTGAAATATATTAATATAAATTTAGTCTTTGTTTACATTTATTTGGTATTTTAGTATATTATTATCGATTTATTGTATCCAAGAAGAGAATATATTGTAATTCAACACGAGGGAGATGCTTACTCTGTGTATAATATTGACATGATGTGTATGTATATAATATTGTCATGACTTCACATTAATACAATATAATATTTAAAATAAAATAATTCAAAAAAGAACACCACAAACACACTAATGTAGACCATCTTAATTGGGATATTTTGAGAACCAAGTGATTCACATCTCAATTTCTTTTTATCTCTATGCTTAATAAATATGGAGTTCAAACAAATCTTCTTTAGTTTGGTATTAAAGTATAACTATTTTAGTTTTTATCATATAAGAAAGAAGGCACATGTGTAACTTTAAAATTTTCGTAATTTACATATCAAGATAATAGCATACTATTATTAACAAAAATATGATTTAAAAATGAGAATTGGGTAGTGTCACTACTCAAGTAGGATGTCCTCTTAAAGGGGGCTATGGGCCCATGTAGGTAGGGTGTATTCGCTGGGAAGGTTATTGAGTCTATGTATCAAAATTGACTAGACCAACTTTAATTATAACCTAGTATTACAACAAATGAATGCCTTAACCATAATAAATATCTAGCTAAATGCATTAATGACACACTACGATCGTGGCCAAATATGAATATTACACCATTTTCAACATTATTAACTATGGGTTCCAACATTTTTAGAGAAACTTGAGGAAGATGAAGTAAATCTAGAAGTGTTTTATAGTTAATATTCTAAAATTTAAAATCAATGCACCTTATCCAATCCTCATCTTAAAAGCAAGGATTCATCCTATTGATAATAAGGCCAAGATTAGGAATATATTGTCCAAGAATAAGTTCATTAACATCACATTTAAATGAAGAATAAGAGGCTTCCTAACATTGCTTTGATTCCAATAAAAGTCACATGAGGATTAAAAAAGCGTATCAAAAGCATGTTAATTATTTTATAAACAATTAGAGCTCAAAGGGGCATGCCACTCTGCAAAATATAGATATAATTAAAACATTGTCACAACTAAATTTAGATAGTAATAATGATGCAAGAAAGAAATAGAGAATAAACGAGAGCTCATGTATGATAACAATATCAATGACCCATAGTTAAAATATCAAATGTATTTTACCATTACAGGTAACTTAATAAAATAAACATTGCTAGAATTAGAATGAACTCTTATCATCTTCATTGTGACATTGGGAGTTGGAAAAGATCTAAAACGTAGTGGGGATAAATAAATATATATTTAGTTTTATACTAAGAAAGTGGAATATGAATGATGAGAGAAGGAACGATGTAAACCGATTTTTTCCCGTAGCCATTGTTGTTTTCTTACAGTATCATTCGAGAATTGTGTATGAATTATCTTGCCACTATATTAAATTTCAAGTTGTCAATGTTGTCCTCATTGTAAGTTTCAAATAGGAGATCATCCACAATGGATTTCTTATGAGTGGGAGACTTGTTCTGTGTGGATGATTTTCTATACATGGATTAATTAGTGTTACTATTTTCCTAAAAGTAGAAACTTCCACATTTTTAGTTAGTTCTCTAAAGCTAAGAAATAGGAAATGACATTTGCCTAGGATATCCATAAAATAACTAGAGTTCATCCCTCAATGAGAACTTTAATTTTTCAAACTAACAAGAGAATCCCATATATTCCTAATAAGGCATGCTTTGATTGGAAATTTTGTAGGCCTTTGGCCCAACAACTATGAAACCATGGGCAATAGAAAATTAGTCGCCCACGATTAATGGTCTACTATATCAGTTTGCTTCTAATTGAGGTTACTCCATGTTTATGTTTCTTAGTAAGAGGTATTTCAACTTAATAGTTCATTTTAGACATTATTTCAAGGAATATAAGAGAATATCTTTATTCTCTTGGACTTTTTTAATCGTCAATCTAGAAGAGGAGATTATACCAAGTATTGGTTTAGCTACCTCATATCCTTTACTATTTTGTGATGAAAGATCTCTTAAGGATATTGAGAATAAGTTGGGAAAAGTATATATAAATCAAATCCCAAATAAAATATGTGCTCTTATATTTCATGTATGCGTGTGGAGGTGGACCTAGAGAAAGTACTCATAAAGGCTCTACAAATTAATATAATATGTGGAGACATTAGTAAGCCCTAGATTATGAGAAGCTCCATTTTATATCCAAAATTCAAAAATATGAAACCCTTCAACATAACCCTTAAATAAATATAGTGAGTTTAGGTCAACTCCTAGTAAGCACATAAATCGTCAACATAAGGTGACACATCAAGCCAAGTCATCCTAAGAGCATCCATCCGAATCAAGCAATAATATGCTGGAAGTTTTTGAAATCCTGGAATATTGAGAGAAGAAAATCATAAGGGAAGAGGGATTGTTGAAGCATCCCATCTCCATCGCAATCAATCTTGAAGATAATGGGGATTCATCCAAGGCCCAAGTGGATCCAAAGACAATGTATGAACATAAGATGAGAGAGTACAGAAGATGAAGTGAATCAGATGAGAAGTAGATGAAGAAGTGAAAATTGAGGATGAAGCAAGGGAATCAAAAGAGAAAGAAGAAAATGAATAGGAAGTAAAAGAGAGGAGGAATATGAAAAGGAAGAGGAAGAATAAATGGAGAAAGTGCAAGGAAATGATATAGATTATCTTGTTATTCTAGGGCCACATGATTATCCCCTTGCATCCTCCCATAAGGGGAAGGAAATCAAGTCAATATTAGTGAGAAAATGAGGTAAAATTGAATATTCATTTGGGCCCATAGCTATCCCAAGGTTCTCCCCTATTTAAGGGGGGGATAATTACCCACAATTAATAATTATATGTTATTTTGCATTTTTTATGCAAACAATTTGTAAGAAGTTATTTTTGTACTCAAGAATTAGAAATATCTATACAAAGATTTGCTAGACTCTCTCCTCCCCACTCTTTTTCAAAATTGCAATTTACGGTTTTTCCTCTTTAAAATTTGTATTAACAAGTTGTTCAATGTGGCAACTACCTTTTCCTAATATAGACTCTAACTATTTCAATCTTTAGAAAAGAAAAAAGAAAGTAGAAGATGAAAAGTTTTTTTCTCTTTGACTTGCTTTCACATATCCACATTAGGTTCCCAATTCACATTATTTCTAGAAATTTTGATATTTATAGCAGCCTTGTTAACTTATGAAAACAAAGAAGAGATAGAAAAGTTCATCTCCAACGTTTAAATCATAAATGTAGAAACTCCTTGTAGATTCAAACTGCAAATTGTAATATGGTAAAACAATTGACTTGAATCTAGTCTACTCATCAGCTGAAACAATAAATGATCAATGAAATCATGAAGCATATAAGAGAAAGAATTCAATCACACATATCACAATGATTTTCTGGGGAAAGCCACAATTAAAAACCCCTACTATTTGTATATTGCATTAATCAGAAAATATGAGAAGATTACAATGCTTTTCTCCAGCCCGAGTAATCTCTGCACTATCTTTATCTATCTCATAGCTTCCCAGACAAGCTCAAGCCAATACTTATGCAATTTTGTTGCCTTCCAAGCTCCTATTTCCTTGCATTGTTCCCTTGGAAATTAGCCCATCTTTAATTGGGAAATTCCACAATTATGAATTTTGCAATCCTCATAAGCCTTCCTTTGAGTGCATGCACCACCTGTACAATTCAGATGATTATACAGCTAATAGTACACTATCCTTGAGCTCCAATATCAACTGGGTCTTTCTCTGATCTGACATGCATGAGTTAGTTATGAGTGAATCTTCAGGTTACACCCCCCACTACAGTAAGTCACACCACTATAGTAAGTTACACCCCATTGCAGTAAGTCACACCCCACTACAGTAAGTCACAATGCACTACTACAGGTTACACCCCACTGTTGTAGGTTACATCTCACTACTAGATTTCCCATTAATTCCTTCATTAGTTGGAACTAGTTTAATTGAATTTAACTCAGTTGGACTAAATTAAATAATTACAACTCAAAATAAACTCAACTAGTGCTCTTAATTGTATGAGACACTCTACATGAATCTAGTTAGACCTTCAATTTGAATTAATTAAGCTAAATAAGTCAAATTAACTTATTTAACTATTACAAGTTGTCATGAGATGTGGAATTACAAGTTGTAGTGAGTTTAGGTCAACTCCTAGTAAGCACATAAATCGTCAACATAAGGTGACAAATCAAGCCAAGTCATCCTAAGAGCATCCATCCAAATCAAGCAATAATATGTTGGAAGTTTTTGAAATCCTGGAATATTGAGAGAAGAAAATCATAAGGGAAGAGGGATTGTTGAAGCATCCCATCTCCATCGCAATCAATCTTGAAGGTAGTGGGGATTCATCCAAGGCCCAAGTGGATCCAAAGACAATGTATGAACATAAGATGAGAGACTATAGAAGATGAAGTGAATAAGATGAGAAGTAGATGAAGAAGTGAAAATTGAGGATGAAGCAAGGGAATCAAAGGAGAAAGAAGAAAATGAATAGGAAGTAAAAGAGAGAAGAGGAATATGAAAAGGAAGAGGAAGAATAAATGGAGAAAGTGCAATCAAATGATATAGATTATCTTGTTGTTCTAGGGCCACATGATTATCCCCTTGCATCCTCCCACAAGGGGAAGGAAATCAAGTCAAGATTAGTGAGAAAATGAGGTAAAATTGAATATTCACTTGGGCCCATAGCTATCCCAAGGTTCTCCCCTACTTAAGGGGGGGATAATTACCCATAATTAATAGTTATATGTTATTTTGCATTTTTTATGCAAACAATTTGTAAGAAGTTATTTTTGTACTCAAGAATTAGAAATATCTATACAAAGATTTGCTAGACTCTCTCCTCCCCACTCTTTTTCAAAATTGCAATTTGTGGTTTTTCCTCTTTAAAATTTGTATTAACAAGTTGTTCAATGTGGCAACAACCTTTTCCTAATATAGACTAACTATTTCAATTTTTAGAAAATAAAAAAGAAGGTAGAAGATGAAAAGTTTTTTTCTCTTTGACTTGCTTTCACATATCCACATTAGGTTCCAAATTCACATTGTTTCTAGAAATTTTGATATTTATAGCAGCCTTGTTAACTTATGAAAACAAAGAAGAGATAGAAAAGTTCATCTCCAACGTTTCAATCATAAATGTAGAAACTCCTTGTTAGATTCAAACTGCAAATTGTAATATGTTAAAACAATTGGCTTGAATCTAATCTACTCATCAGCTGAAACAATAAATGATCAATGAAATCATGAAGCATATAAGAGAAAGAATTCAATCACACATATCATAATGATTTTCTGGGGAAAGCCACAATTAAAAACCCCTACTATCTGTATATTGCATTAATTAGAAAATATGAGAAGATTACAATGCTTTTCTGAAGCCCGAGTAATCTCTGCACTATCTTTATCTATTTCACAACTTCCCAGACAAGCTCAAGCCAATACTTATTCAATTTTGTTGCCTTCCAAGCTCCTATTTCCTTGAATTGTTCCCTTGGAAATTAGCCCATATTTAATTGGGAAATTCCACAATTATGAATTGTGCAATCCTCATAAGCCTTCCTTTGAGTGCATGCACCACCTGTACAATTCAGATGATTATACAGCGAATAGTACAATATCCTTGAACTCCAATATCAACTGGGTCTTTCTATGATCTGACATGCATGAGTTAATTATGAGTGAATCTTCAAGTTACACCCCCCACTACAGTAAGTCACACCACTATAGTAAGTTACACCCCATTGCAGTAAGTCACACCCCACTACAGTAAGTCACAATGCACTACTACAGGTTACACCCCACTGTTGTAGGTTACATCTCACTACTGGATTTCCCATTAATTCCTTCATTAGTTGGAACTAGTTTAATTGACTTTAACTCAGTTGGACTAAATTAAATAATTACAACTCAAAATAAACTCAACTAGTGCTCTTAATTGTATGAGACACTCTACATGAATCTAGTTAGACCTTCAATTTAAATTAATTAAGCTAAATAAGTCAAATTAACTTATTTAACTTTTAGAAGTTGTCATGAGATGTGGAATTACAATTTAATTCCTAATTTAATTCAAGGACAAATTAAATTAGGATTTTCTTGTTGCATTTTCAACACTCCCTCTCAACAGGAAAGGATTATCTGCTACCCCGATCTCGCCTCTGTGAAACTCAACTTTGCATCTTAACAATTCCTTTGTTAAAATATATGCATCTTGCTCCTTTGTAGGAATGTACTACAACGATATGACTCTCCTCTACACAATCTTATAGATGGTGATACCGTGTTGATATTCTTGGACCGGTCATGAAAAACTAGATTCTCAAAGAGTTTGATACAAGTTTGATTGTCACATCAAATAACTATAGGATCCATCTATTAAGTAAATAATCCAACAAGGATCTTCCTCATCGAGATAGCTTCGCAAGTTGCTTGATTTGAAACCATGTACTTTGCTTCTATTGAACTGAGTGTAATTGATCTTTGCTTCATGTTGTACCAAAAAACTATTCTTGACCCAATACTGAAGATTCCCCCTGATGTGCTCTTCCTATCGGATGGACTCCCTACCCAATTTGTATTTGTGAAGCTTTGAATCTTCACTCCCTCTGTTCGTTTGTACCAAATACCAAATTGAGTATTGCTTTTGAGGTATCTCGACACATGTTTACCTTCCTTCCAATAAAATTTGGTTGATTAACCATGGCTTGATTAAGTTGGTTAATAGCAAAACACATGTACGGTCATCTGTTCACAAAATACATAAGTGAACCCACAAGTTATCTATAACTGGTAGCCTCCACTACTTCACCTGAAGTAACATCTTCCTTCCTCCAATTACCTACTAGAGGGCTCCATGGGTTTGTTGCTCTCCATGTGGAACTTCTTCAGTGTCTCATTGAGATACTTTCCCTGACAGACAAACAGTTCCCCATCTCCTTGCCATACTTCCATACCAAGAAAGTAATGCGTGAGCTCCAGGTCCTTCATCTCGATTCTCTTGCAAGATCCTCTTTGAAAGATTTTATCAGTGTCTCATCACTTGTTAGAATCAAATCATCGACATATAATACTATAATCAACAATTTACCTTCAACCACAATACGGTAAAGTTTCGCATCTAATTCACTTTTGGTGAATCCCAACCCGGTGAAATAATTGTCAATCTTGTTGTACCAAGCACAAGGTGCTTATTTTAGTCCATACAATGCTCACTTGAGTCTCCACACATGTGACTCTTTGTTGAAGGTATCAAATCCTTTTGGTTGCTCAATATACACCTCTTCCTCAATCATACCATTGAGGAATGTTGTCTTCACATCCATCTGATGCATCTTCCATCCCATATGCATTGACAATGCTATAATAGATTTGATTGAATAGTACTTTGCTATTGTAGCAAATGTATCATCTTAATCAATTCCCTCCACTTGAGAGAATCCTCTGGCCAAAAATCTAGCCTTGTGTTTCTCCACACTCTCATTTCTTGCTCGCTTTACTTTGTAAAGCCATCTAGAACTCACCACTGAGTTGTCTGTTGGTCTTGGAACCACTTCCTAAACATTGTTTCTGATAATGGAGTCAAACTCCTCAACCATGGCATCAATTCATACCATTTGTTGCATTGATTTCTTGAATGAGGATAGCTAAACCTATACACTCTCACTCATTGGAGCCATGTAGACATTGTACCGATATGGTGACCTCCTCTACCTGCGCTGTGATGTGGGTGCTCCCAAAATCTCTCTAGTATCATGCATCAATATGTCAGCTTCTCTGGTGTGCTTCCTTCTATCTCTGGAAGGCTTTGCATGAGTGGGTGCTTCCACTCTCTTCTCCTTTGCATGTGGCTACTACACATCATCTTGAGGTTCCTCCTTTGGAGCTAAAAGCTCCTCATCTACATGTAACTGAAGCTCCTCTCAAGGGGACACTTCATGGCCTTCTCTTCATCGAACTTCACATCTCTACGAACCACTGTCATCCTGTTGGATGGAAGGTATAGCTGATAGTTGTGAGGTGTATCAGTGTACCCCACAAATGTGCCCAAATCAGTTGTTGGCTCTAGATTTTTCCATGCATCCTTGGTAACATGACAGTAGACTGATGAACCAAAGACCCTGAAGTGTGCCACATATGGTTTCTTATCTAAAAAATCTTCCTCTAGTGTACTCATCCCGATAATTCGATGAGGACTTATGTTCTGCAAATAAACAACTGCGTTGCATGCTTCAGCCCACAAGTGTAACAGTAGGCCCTAATCATGTAACATCACTCATGAAGCTCCCACAATACTTACGTTCTTCCTTCCAGCCACCCCATTCTGTTGTGGGTTATAAGGTGTTATTAACTCCCGTCAAATGCCTTTTGATGCACAAAACTTCTTGAAATCATTCGACACATATTCTCCATTGTTATCGCTTCTAAGATATTTAAATTTCCTTCCAATATCTTTCTCTACAAGTGCTTTAAATGCACAAACTTTAGTGAACGTCTGATCTTTCTTCTACATGAAGAAAATCCAGCACTTACGAGAAATTTCGTAAACAAATATTACATAACACCTGTGCTTGGTCTTGGAGGTTGTTGAGAATGTTCCACACACATCTGAGTGGGCTCTATCAAGGATTGCTTACACTCGATTGTCTTTATCATGAAAGGATACTTTGGTGTACTTCCCTAATGTGCACCCTTTACATGTGTCTCTCTGCTCTACTGTGAATTTGGGAAGTCCTATATATATTAATTACATGATCTTCAATGCTCTGTGGTGAAAGTGACCTAATATTTTATGCCACAACTCACCAATGTCTTGGCTCTGCACCTTCTCTATTTTTGTGCTCAAAGTAGCGCAGTCTTCTACATCCAATATGTAGAGGTTCTTCATCCAAGCCTCAATCTGCTTCATCCGTAATGACACTGTGTGACGAAGGAAAGCCTTTCCCTTGCTAAATATCACATTGTACCCATGATCCTCCAACATAGCAACTGAAACCAAATTCTTCTTCAAACCCGGAACATACATGACATATTTTAATGTGAGAGGAGAACCAGACTCCCTCTGAAAGGTAACAGTACAGATGTCGATCGCACTATACCTCCCATCATCTCCTATCTCGATCTACATTTGGGGGTCCTTCTCCTCTAATTTACTGAAGAAATCTTTGTTTTTAGTCTTATGGAATGAGGCTCCATTATCCAGATACCACACACTACACATCACCGATGTCACCAAGTAAGTGATGAGGGTGAAATCCAGCTCAAATCGTGAAGTAAGAGCTTCACCTGCCACTCCTCCCAATGGATTCTTACTTGAATTCTTGTGCAGACACTTTGTGGAATAGTTTCCTAGCTCGTGAAAGTGAACATTTAATCTTCGACAAGTCCTTTTTCTTGCTGCCCTTACTAGAATTTGATTTGGAATGGGATAAATTCCCCTTCCCTTTAATCACCTTTCCAGTTAAGGCATAGTTCTCCTCATCATCTTTTTTGGATGAGGATCCATCTCTGGTGTTTCATCTTCTTGCACCAAGTCGTACCACAACCTCTCCCACTCTAGTAGGTTCTCCCTCCCATTAACTGAGTCCTAGTAGTTGTACCATCTCTTAGGAAGGCCTAGAAGTGATATGCTCACCATATCATCTTCATCAACTATAACACTGACACTTCCAAGCTCATCCCAACATTGGGTGAACTTGGTCAAGTACTTTGGTATAGTGTTGCCCTTCTCCATCTTGATCTTTTTGAGCTTGTCCTTCAGTGCCAGATTCCTGTGGTCGCTGTTATTTTGAAACAAGTCTTTCAATGCCTTCCACATTGCAAATGGAGTCTACTTTCCATGGAGGTTCGAGACAATATGGTCTTGAACTCCTTCTAGGATAATCCTTCTCGCATTTTCCACACACTTTCTCCACTCTGTCATATCCTAAGAATTATATATTAAGAATATCTTTGTCTTTGAATTCCTTAAGCCCGTTGTCTTCCAACAATACCTCCATCTTTTCATTCCAAGCAATATATTTTGAACTACCCTCAAGGGAATATTCGAGTCTTAATCTGTAGAACGACATCTTACGGGCTTTGAAGTATGATACTGCAAATTCGATTTCTCCTGCAAAAGACAAACTCATATTCTCCTCTTCTATAGTGATTTTAACTCTGATACCATGTAGAAATTCCTTGTAGATTCAAACTGTAAATTTTAATATGCTAAAACTATTGACTTGAATCTACTCTACTCATCAGCGAAAATAATAATGAATGATGAAATCACGAAGCATATAAGAGAAATAATTCAATCACACTTAACACAATTATTTTATGGGGACAACCACAGCTAAAAATCCCTATTATCTGCATATTGCATTAATCAAAAAATATGAGAAGATTACAATGCTTTTCTCAAGCCCGAGCAATCTTTCCACTATCTCTATCTATATCACTTCTTCCTAGACAAGCTCAACCAATACTTAGCCAATTTCGCTGCATGTCAAGCTCCTATTTCCTTGCACTGTTCCCTTGGGAATTAGACCATATTTAATTGGGAAATTCCACAATTATGAATTGCACAACCTCATAGGCCATCCTCTGATTGCATGAACCACCTACACAATTCATATGATTATACAACTGATAGTTCATTATCCATGAACTCCAATCTCAACTAGGTCTTTCTCTGATCTGACATGCATGAGTTAATTATGAGTGAATCTTCAGTTTACTGATCACTATAGGTTACACCCCACTATTGCAGGTTACGCCCCACTACAGTAAGTTACACCCAACTAAAGTAATTCACATCCCACTACAATACGTCACACCCCACTACAGTAAGTCACACCTCACTGCTGCAGGTTACACCCCACTATTGCAGGTTACTTCTCACTACTGGATCACATACTAATTCCTCCATCAGTTGGAACTAGTTTAACTAACTTTAACTCAGTTGGACTAAATTATATAATTACAACTCAAAATAAACTCGACTAGTGCTCCTAATTGTAGGAAACACTTTACATGACTCTAGTTAGACCCTTAACTTGAATTAACTAAGCTAACTAAGTCAAATTAACTTAGTTAACTATTACAAGTTGCCATGATATGTGGAATTACAATTTAATTCCTAATTTAATTCAAGGAAAAATTCAATTAGGATTTTCTTGTTGCATTTTCAACAATAAAAACTAATGTTATACTAAATAAAGTAATTTCATATCAATTTTCTTAATGTCTAAGAAACCAAAGTGATCTTAAAGAATGATAATCCTCATTAAAAGAGGCATTATCCTAAATATTTTGAACTTAAAAGATATAAATATGAAATATATATTATCTTATAATATCGTATTCAAAGAATATTTTCTTTTGGTTTATGGATGTTAACTTCATCTCAAGCCAATAATTATTTATCCTTGTCACTCTTTTGTGTGTCTTTTTTAGTATAATAAAAAACCATCATACAATATTATTATTGAAAACAAAAGTACAACTTTAGATGCTCAAGGTGTTCCAAATCACAGGGGCCAAATCTAGTTTGTGCACATGATGGAGTTGAATAGAGCACTACATTTACATCCATATTCATCGATAGTGATCAATGGTTTTTTAGTTATAAAGGTGTCATCAACTAAACTTTTAATACCCTGCAAACATGCGCACGTATGAACTTCAAAAGGTCAAAAGCTTTCTATTTTTTGTTGCAAGAGTTATTATGCTAGTTGGAGCTAAGAATCATGAAAAAAATCTAATCTGATGACTTCTTTAGTTTCTTTGACTTTTTAAACTCCATGATCCAATGCCATTCCATCTTTTGAGAGGTGACCAATATCCTCATTTTTTGTCCCTAAACATATGATTGTAAGTGATGTGAGAGAATATAGAAGTAATATGATGATTATTTTGGAGCAAAGGATAACCAAATTAGTTTTGCAAAAATTTAGGGTCCTTCACCCAATTAAAATCCAATAAAGGTTTTCCATAAATGTGAATGTGTGTGATACCCTACTCCTAAGCAAGATGTAATAAAATTTTAGTTTCCATAAGTTTAGAAAAATTGTTTGTAGCTAAACCAAGGCCAACAAATAAGGGGATTGTGTGGAGGCTAAAAGGAAAATGATCCCCAAGGCCCTCCATGGGAAGGGTCACCTTATATTGTACCATCAAAAAATGCCTAGGGATTATCTCTTTAGATCTAAATTTTTGTACAAGTTGACAGAGCCAATTTGCAGAGAGTGGGTCAAAGGGAATTCGATATGGCCAGGATGTGAATGGAAATTTGTGGAGAGGGTTCCATAATTTTAAAATGGTATGGTTCTAGTCAATCTATACAACATAGGTGAGAGTGAGAGGTGTTATACTATCTTTCCCACACTTTCTTGAAGATGCATTTATTAGCCTTGTCATCATGTCCCTTTCCTTATTGTAAACCTATTTACCCTAAATAACTCTTTAAAAAACAAGTTTTGAGTTCACATACACACTTATTACTATGGCATTAAACATAGCCATGTGACTCTCTCAAAAGAAAAGCATGTAAATATGCCAGTATCCCAAAAGTAGCAAGTGTATGCATTTAAAATGCACTAAAAAAATTAAGTGTGCACATAATAACACATTTTGGGGTGGGGTTTATGGGTTTAATTGAAATCTATCTTCTATATCTCATACCAAAATGTCCTTAACCACTTTTTGAGAGTATAAATGCATACCAGGGTTGGAGGAGGAGCTCATTGAGAGTATAAATTCATACCAAGGGTGGAGGAGGAGATTGTTTATGTTTGAATTTAGCAACCTTCTACTATAAAATTCACTCTTTGGTTCCTACTCTATAATCCATGTGCTTTTAAGCATTTATCCAATGAGGAAATGCTTATTTCCTAATTTATGACCTTGAGATGAGCTCTTTATCTCTCTTTTAGTTTGGAAGAAGAATATTCTTGGAGGAGATCTTAAGTGGCCAAGGGTGGAGGGTACCATAGGATGGTTGTAGGTGGTATCTGAAACAAGTTCTTGATGCATTCCACACATCGAATTGTTGTTCATTCTCTAATAAGAAACTCATTTTTTCTCCATTTCAATTTTTATTTCATATAGTTTATGGTTGTATGTTAATTTTAGGATTTACCTAACTTTATGCTTTCAGGTCTTCATTAAGTATATTGATTCACATCTCTTGTTGGTTCTGTGAAGTTGGTTTCAAGGTGTGGACTGTAAGACAAATATTAAGTAAAGGGATATGCATAAACTTCATTTCTCTTGGCATTTTCACCAACTCTTAATCAATAATTTTTAAATTTTCTTGATTATTTGAGCTATGGATTCGAGTTTTTGTTGTCACTCTATTATGGATCTAACACTAGAAATAGGGAAGAAATTCCCACAAACAGAATTGGTGATTCCACTAGGGAAGAACTTGTTTAATTTTCTCTTAGAGTTAGTTAGTGGTTCTACAATAATGTAGGTTATCTCTCATATTTTTCCTAGTCAATTATGGTCAAATTCAAGCTTGTATATAGTTTGGTCCCTTTAGCCTTTTGGTATTTTATTTAAACTTTTTTCTTTGGAAAATTCTATATGCACTTTTCTTTAGAAATAGTCACATAGATACATTATGGGGGCTTCACTCAATGAATCTATGACACATCACGTGTGTTTGTGGCATACTAAAAAATACCCCTAATTTGACAACATATTAGAAACTACCTCTAAAAATCACATTACTTAACCCCCTACCAATATGAACCCAATACACCTTCCAAATTTCACAAACCCCTACTTTCACTAGATATTGTAGGTATCCATTTTTTCATTACCATTTTTTATACCCCTTTATATTTTTCCATTAACTTTGAGCTCCATTTATTATGTCCACCAATATAAAAACTCGTTACCCCCTATATATCCCCTAATATATAATGTCATTTTCTCTTCAATATATATCCCCCAATATGAAGACATGTGGTATGGTATTTCTTCCCCAATGAATCCCTCGTGATATACATGAGTTTTTCAGTGATTATTGCATCGAAAACAACAGTGTATCTATCCTGACGGTGAAGTTATTTTCATCTTATTCATTGTCCAAGGCTTTAATGAAAGAAAAAAATTTGGATATCTTTATTTGGTTGTTGGCTATGTATTGAGATAGTGCGTTGGTGTTGTAAGAGTCTTTGTGAATTTTATTTGTACTTTGTGCAAGAAATATTCCTTTCCTTCTAGGGTTTGGCTCTTTTGGACCTATAGAGAGTTGATCATGTGAAAGGGTTTATTCATTTGTTTGTTAGTGGTTCTTTTCTCAATATTGAAGTACATGAAGTCTATAGTGTTATTTTGTGGGATTTCCCTTCTAGTATTCACTTATGTTGTCTTTTGAAAATGTGGTTGGGAAAGGAAATTTGGTCTTGTTTGTGCATTATAATTGCATGGTAATTTTTTCATATTGGTACTTTTTCTTGTTGCATAAATTTTTTTATTTTTTATTTTTTTTCCATCGATTTAAAAGGAAAAAAAGAAAATTTTAGTAGACATTTGTTCCAATTGCATCTTGTTTGCATTAGTAGTTTTTTTTGCACTATTTGTGTCTCACTTGCAATTTAATCAACCAATCCATTTTAAATCTGCTATTCTCTTTAAACTCCATGCAATTCCAACAAATAGATACATTGGATTTCATAAAACATATGGATGGATCAAATTTTCATTTTCCTAGGAAGGAACGAAGAAGGATATCCACACTTTTATCGTTTAATGTAATCGTTGTTAACACAATAAGGGAGGAGTAGTGAAACTTCAAGAGCACTACATTCTCTCTCCTAATACAGAGTGCAACTAGGGGCTAATTCCCCTTTCTAGAATATTTTGATTAATATATATATATATATATATACCATTTGTTGAAAATAGCTCATACTCACATAAATAATATATTTACCAAATGTTACCACCCACTGTAATTTAAGCAAGTATTTGCGTAAATGTTGGTCTAAGAAAAATGATGTAAATAGATATACTTACGAGGAGTTATTTCCCACCATTATTTATGGGTTATTCAACACCTCAACAAATATGGGTAAAAATGTAAATGTTAAAACTTACTAGAATTTAATTTATGAAGATATGTGATCTAATTTACAAAGAGACATGTCTCTTGGGTATCTATCTTGAGTATAAAATCCACTTGAAACTTTTCATTTTACACAATTCATTTATCATCTCATATCTTCTTGTACTTATTGTTGATGTTATTTCTATAATTATTATAAATGATGATCTAAAGTGAATGCTACTAAAGTTTTAATGTGATTGCTATTGGATTTTGAAGCAAATTTATTCAGCTGATAAAACATTGAAGTAATTGTTGCAAGCATAGAACATACCATAAAATTTAACATAGTATCAGAGTTCAGGTGAATACAAGCCCAAGGAACAAGAGAAGCAATCATTGTTGAATGATTGTTGTTGTTGAACAAGGTCTGTTGGAACAAGTCTCCATGGCTACTCAAACTTATTTCAAGGCAAAGGATAAGCTCAATGACGAATTAGATTATCATGTCAGGAATATGACTCTTGATTTTACCTTGGAGGAACATGTAGTGTTGAATTATGTGGGAGGGAAAGTGATGGAGCCTCCTTCAAGTACACATGTTGTTGCTAGAATGAAGTATAGAAAAGGAGGGTTCAAAACTAAGAAAATCTTGTTTGATTCCATTTAAAAGAATTTAATCTCTTACATTTCTGATCTGGGAACTTCCAAGGAAATTTAAGATAATTTGTTAGGGATTTTCAAATTCAACAATGAAAATAAAATTCTCTTCTCAAGAACAAGTTGAAGGATATCAAAATGGACAAAGGGGCGTCTATACAAGAATATTTCATGAGAATAACTCAAGTAAAGAATGATTTTCTATATATTGGAGAAGTTATTGCTGAAAAGGAACTCACCCGTATTTCACTTGGAGGTCTTACAAGGCCATGGGAAACATTTGTCACCACCATTCTCAATAATGAGAGGATAGCTAGTTTTAATGATCTATTGGTCAGATGCACTCAAGAGGAAATAATGATGATGGAGAGAGATAAGTATATTAATGGAAGTGAACCTACTTCTTTCTCTACACATGCTAAAAGGAGAAATGATGTTGGTCATCAACTTCAAGAAGGCAGGGTTTTGGATTTAAGAATGGATTCAAAGTAAAAGGAAAATGAATATGCTTCAATTGCAACAATTTTGGCCACTATGGTAGATAATTTCCTCACAATAAGAATCCTTTAGGGGACAACAACAACAATCAAAGAAACAACAACTCTAACTACAAAGGAAAATGGAATTCTCTAGCTACTTGAGAAGGAAATAATCAACCTCCCAAGAGGACAAGAAATTCCAGGTATGATGAAATAACGTTGTTGAAAAACAAGATGAGTATCATCTCATTTCTACTTTATTTACTGCCGCTCCTTTAGACACCTTGGATCAGTGGTTAATTGATAGTGGAGCCTCAAGGCATTTCCCTATATATAAGGAGGTTCTCTCAAATTTAGTTGAGAGGAAGACTAATCTAAATATTATTATGTTGTCATTATGGTACATGTGTTGTCCTTGATGGAAACCCACACACAGGTCAATTCAGAGGTAACATAGAAATGGCACAGAAGAACAGGACGATGGAACAAAGGATTACAAATAAGGATAAATCAATTGAATAAAAAGAATGATTTAAGTTGTATTAAGTTGTATACATTGTTTCACCTAGTCCAAGTAGTGTATACAAGTAGGTTCATAGAAAAAAAGGAGTGTATACATATGCACACACTTTCATAGAAGGAAAAGCATGTATGGGATGGAAAATTAGGTTAAAGAATACCAAGGGTCCATACCATGGTATTAGCCCACAATATTGAGCGGAGTAACTGTTACTTGATCTCGTCTAAGAATACCACAGGTTCTAAGTGTTGTTTTGGTCTGAGGTATTGAAAAAGGCTCTAAGTATATAAGGAGGAGAAGATCAAAGCGCTAAGTGTGTAAGTTAAAGGGTTTTTCATGAATACTTCTATATAAAGTATATTTTGGGTTGTAAGGGCTATGGTTATAATATAGATCTGAAATATCTTGTGCACCGTTGGATACAATGTTGGATCAGGATCATGAGACCTGAAATGACTTATCATTGTATGATCTAAAAATGGATTGTCTAGATCTGATTGCTAATTCACGTTTTATCCTTTATATGTTATGATCCGGGTATATCTGAAGTTATAAGTTATTATTTTTAGATCTATACACTATTTCGTCTTGGTGAAGGCACGTATACATGTTGGTTCAACACTTCCAAGTATCGTATGTAGAAGAAAACCCTATTGTTTAGAGATCACTGATCTATCTGACCAGTGCTGCTTTTTACTACTGTTTGTCAATGATGTCTTCATTAAATTTGAAAGTAAAATTGATTGTATAAGGATATTGAGTCTGATTGATTGACTGATTGAGTTAGAAGGGTGATCTTTGTTGCAATATGTTTGGAACTTTGTAATATGACAGTAGATCTTCAGAATGTCTTTGGGCGGTACAGTTTATGGTTTAGAAGTTTTATGATTCAGTATATTTAGAGGTATACGTAGGTTGGGTTATAGAAAGTAGTGTATACATGCAGGTTGGCTTCATTAAAGTAGCATATACATTCTGACATATGATTTTTGAGGCTGCAGTTGGTTCTGGTTATTGATACAGTATTTTGGGTTTAGCTCTATGTTATGGTGACAGTGCTTTGATTGTTCAGATTGACTGATTATTGATAGATGTAGTTGTATTTGATGGTTGTATTGTAGCTGTGGTTGATTTTGAGCTTCAATATTACTGATGGGTCTGTTAAGCCTCAAAATTACTCTTTCCCTAGCAACTCTTTTCATTATTTTTCTTTGTTTTTCCATAAGAAAGATGCATTCTCATCACTAATAATTGGTATATACTGTCTTGAGGACATTTAATGATTTACATGTTATGCTTTTTATGTTTTGTTGTTTGAATAAATTTTTGTATATTAGCTACCCAACGCAGCTTATTCTGCAGCTAACCGGCTGTTTTGTAGCTACCTCCATGCTCTAACAGGTTCCAGGTGTTAGAAGGAGAAACTAGCCACATGGGAAGCTTTGAAATCATCATGACATGGACCTTGTCCTATTCATTCAACCTAGGTCGACCAAGAAGATGGCATAAGACTACGGTCAATGGATAAGTCAAACACAAAGAGATCGAGGGTAACATGATTCTCTTTCATGGTTAATTAATGCATTTCACAGTGATGGGAAGCGTTATCCAGAGCAACTACCTGTACCTACAGACTCCAACAGCCACTTGTACAAACAAATCCAACATCTACCATGTCTTGGATTTATTTCTCCAGCAGCCGTGGAAGAAATTCCGCATATCTGTCTTCTACATGTTTGGTTGTAGCATGCTTTTCTCCACAAACAGTTATATGATTTTTCTTATAAATACCTATGTAAGGGACTGAAGAAGTTAGTAATAGTTTTAATGTGAAATCGAAGTTCTAGACTCTATAATTTTTGGGTGTTTTGTGCATATGAGAAGATCGCATGTTTTTATGAACATCTGAAGGAGTTTTCTTTGAGTTGATTAAGCAAGCATAGCCTAATCAGTTGTAGAGAGCCCCTGCATTGAAGAAGGTTTCATTTTATTTATTTTTCTTCTTCTTGTTAACTGTAAATTCATCATTTTCTTTCTAAAACAGTGTTTATAATCATTTTTCTTACTAACAATGTTTATAATGCAATTTCTATCATTTTCTTACTAACAGTGTGTATAATTTAGAGCAGTTTCCATTAGCTTGATTTATTTTTAGTTCTTATCAATAGTTTAGAAGATAGAACTCAAGTAATCTTGTTTCTTCAATTAAAAACTAACATTGTTTCAGGATGAGAGAAGGATTGAAGAATGATAAGGATACATTGTTGGATAGTTTACTTCATTCGGTGTTTTTCTAGTTTAAATTCTCAATTAAACTGATCAATGCCATTTACTGTCTTTGCCATTTCATTTTTAGTTTAAAATACTAACTCATGGTGTTAATGAATGTTTATGGAAAACCCTTCAAGTTGATAATTCATCCTTAACTAAGTGGTTAAACATTTCATCTATGCAATGATTTATTTTTGCATCTTTGTATTTGCTTTCTCTTAGATTAATGAAGTATAGAATTACTTAAATGTCATCCCAAGGAGACTTTCTCCCAAAATTGAGAAGTAGAGTAACCAAGTATTTCATTTAGTTTTATTTCTGTAGTTAGTTAGACATCAATTGCAAATTTCACTTTCAATTTTAATTCATGATTTGGAAATAATGGTAAAACAAGAATAGAAACTTTGATTTCATTTCTTTCATAGCTTTGTTTCCATATCTTTCTTAACTCTGTTTTCATTTTTAGATTTTGTGCAGTGTTTAAGAAAGTTAGATTTAGTTTTGATAATTTACATTGTAAATTATTAGGAATTAAAAGACCAAAAACCTCCAAAACAACATAAAACATAAAAACAACGAAGTAAGAAGGGTTATCTAGCACAAATAGTGCATTACACTTCATCAGTTTGTGATACCCAGATTGATAATTTATGTAGAGCAATTTAGGACACTAAATTGACCAAACATGGACTAGTATGAAAATTTGATGAAACATGGCCTAAATATTGTGTTGATGTGTGCCAGGAGTATCCAGTCTGAAAATTTATGAAACATGGTCCTTGGAGGAAGAGTGAAGGTAGTAGCCTTCTGTAGGTCGACGCCTACGTACTAGTAAACATATCATCCATTACAAGAGCTAGGGGGTTGGAGCTCCCTTCCAGTAGAATCTGGAAAACGAGTGAAGGTTGTAACCTTTAGCAAGTAGATGCCTATGTACTGGAAAAACTCTGCACCAATACAAAACTTATAAACACTTTTTATTATAATAAGATTGAAGACTGAGACGACAATAGCGGTGGTTTTTTCCCCCATTGGGCTTCCACCTGAAAAATCATGGTGTTCATGTGTGTTTCTTATGTGTGTTGATTTATTCTGTTCTTACTACATTTGTTTACTGCTTAGTAAATAAATAACACTCTGATTTAAGATAATGAATTAATTGTTTATCAAAATTTAGTATCTATACACTAGTTTCATTCTTTATAGGCGCGAACATACGCTGGTTGGTTTCAGTAAAATATCATATATAGTTTGAAAAAGAAAATAATTATCGTGAAAGTTTAAATACTGATTCAACCCCCCCCCACCTCGCCCACCCTGCCCTCAGTATTTTTCCCAACAATTGGTATTAAAGCTTGATCACTTGAAGGAATATCTCTCAAGATGAGCATTCCCGAAGGAATGGGATCTATCAGACCACCAATCTTCAACGTAGATAAATTAAAATTTTGGAAGACAAGAACTAGAGCCTATCTTTAGTCACTTGGAGATGATGTTTGGGCAATTGTGGAAGGAGGATATCAATATCCAGCAATAGTCCCCATAGATCCAACAGAAAATAAAGCATATGAAAACAATGCCAAAGTCATCAATGCATTATTGGTGTTAGTGTCGGTATCTTCATCCCTCCATCAGTGATCGAATTTCTCTTTTTGCATGCATATTAGGTGTCCCATCCGATGAGCTGCATTCCATTAGGTCATGGATCAACTAATGGTAGTGGTTCATTTTCAAATTTTCCTCATGGTATTTACCCGCTGGCCTATTTTCACATGTTCAGGTCATTCACTGTTATTTTATTTCATTCCATTTACCAAAATCATTTTTAGGGTTTTAGGTCTCACTAGGTTTAGGGTTTGCCACCATGGTCATAAAAAACTCAATAAAGGGTCAGCAGGCACATGAGGAGGTCTAATAAGTTCATCAGATCAAAATTTCACTAAAGATATGCTCAATAAATGATTTTTACCTCAAAAATTTGTTTTGAGGTGAAAACAGAGTTTTTATTTTCTATGTACAAAATTTATGTAATTTGACATGTTTTCTATATGTTATAAGTTCTAGCTGCTGCCCTTGCTCACCTTGCCAACTCCAAACACTATAGACAAAAACACAAGCATCAATGCATCAGTTTACCAAGTGATCAAGAAAAGTCAATTCAAATGAAAAAATAGAGTTTATGACCAAAAATGACTTTGACATTAGAAAAGTGGATTTGGAATAAGTAAAAATTAAAGGTCATCCATATATAAAGTGAAAGTGGTGCCATTTATCATTTTATTGTGCAAAATACCCTTGGAGAGCAAAAAATCGTGATTTGGAGCAAAGGAGATCAAAAACCCTGTTTTCCAAACAACTTTGCCCGGCGCTGCGCATCAGACTGGTGCTGCACATCAGTCACTTTCTACCAGTGTAAATTTGCATGGGCACTGTGCATTAGGCCTAGTGCACTGCACATCAGCCCAGAAATTGTTAAATCGTTCCAAATCGTGCAATAACCCTCAAAAACACTGCATTTCCATTCTACAAGTAAGTGATCATTGTCCTAGTGCTGAATTTGATGTCATACTTGTGTTCTTTATGAATTTTGCATGTTGAAAGTGAAACCCTAGCTTGTCTTCAATGTTTTCCATTTCATTGTGCAATTTTCACTCCACCATCACAAAAAACATCATTAAACTCTTTTCCCTCTTCCATTTGCCTAAATCACTCCATTTATCCCATTTTCCATATCCCACTCCCTTAAAACAATTAATTCCCTTTATCAAACCCTAAATCCCTCACCAAAACCTAGTTTCCGAAAACTAATCCCTTCATTCCCCAATTCCATTTCCCAAGAGTAAAATATCTTCATACTCATCACCCTTGTCATCCTTCATTATCATTTTTCACCATATCTTCATCACATCATTTTCCTAAGACAAGCACCAAGCACCATGGCAAGAAATAGTGACTCAAGTTATGAAGAAGAAACACTAAGTGACAATTCAAAAGAAAGGAATGTACAGCCTAAGAGACCTCATAAGGGTGGGAAAATTATCAGAGAGGAACCTATTAGCATTGCTAAACTTCTTACTTGTCCCCTTGCCACCATTTGTTTCAGATACCAATCTTGCTTTGAGTTTTGTGAGATGGTTGAGAGGGTTAAGTATCATCATGAATTAGCAAGGAAATTTGTCATAAACATGGAGAAAAATATGGTAAACCTTGCTGGCATCAATTTCACTCTTTCACTAGCCATTATTGCAGAAGCAACTAGAATGCCAGATGTAGGGGAAAGGTGGAACAAAAGACAGAATATCAACAAGCAACACTATGAACCATATATTAAAGCCAAATATCATAGTAAATTGCGCAGGGTGTTTCCTTTCAAGTTCTTTGAGGACCGATATGTTCCACTTATGAAACTCATCATCAAATACTTCACATGTGAGGGTAGGTTCTCCAGACTCTATGCCTATCATATCAGACTGCTTATGCATTTCACTAGGGTTAGAATGATGAGTATTCCATATTTCATTTGCAAAAATATAGAGAGGATGACTGTGATTGCAAAGAGAAAACCATACCCACAGCAGCTCAACAATGTTTATCACTTTGCTGTCATCAAGATTATTGTTGTGCATCAACTCACTCAATTGGGAGTGCCATGGGAAATGTTTATTGCCCATGAAATCTTCAAGGGGCCTCAAATTTTTGCAGATCTTCAGGAGGAAGGTGGACCTTTGGGGAAACAAAGGGAGCCTGAAAGCAAAACTGAAGAGGCTTATATTCCTATGTTTATAACTTATGAAAAAGGCATAATAAGACTTTTTGCAACTGCCAAACGAGTACTATCTCCACCAGGGGTGGAAGGGGTCTCGTTTCCTTCATCGAATCACAGGAAATGTTATCTTCACCTGCGGTGAAAGGAGCTTTGCCTTCTTCTTCAGCAAAAAAGGTACAGAACAAAGGAAAACAACAATTGCATGATAAAGGACCTTCTAAAGGCCAAGACAGGGATTTTGTTTTGATTGAGGAAGAGGACACTGATTTAGGCTCCCAAGGCTCAAGACTCAAGGATGTGGTCATCAAAGAGAAAGAAGCTGAGATCCAAGCCTTATCACTTGATCTTGAGAGGGCTAAATGGATCATTAATTACCTTGAGTAATAGAATAAGAAATTGGAGGACAAACAAACAATCATGGAGCTGCAAACCATTAGGGAAAACTGGCAAGTGGCAAAAAAAGGAAAATCAAGATGACATCACTAGAGTAAGAAATAGAGGCTGACTGAGAATCATGGTTGGAAAGAGTGAATATCCACCTTGAGAAGTTTCTTGATAAGGCTAATAAGAAGAAGAACATGTTGCGTCACATGGCTTATCACTATTTGGCCCGAAATAAAATTTGCAAGACAAGGATAATAAGCCTAAAAGCTAAGTTAAAGAGAGCCTTAAAAGCCAAAAAGGAGCAAGATAAACTTAAAATCTTGGCTGAAGCTTCCTTGGCTCAGCAAAGCAATTGATAAGCTTGCCTCTTGTCAATTTTGAATCAATTTGGAGAAATTTTTGTCATTTCACAAATTTTAATTGCAAAACACAGGAAATTTCATTTGATGCGCAGCGCCACTAGCGCTGCACATTGAGTTGGCTGGGAATTTTGGAAAATGGCTTACATTTTTGGATTCCTCATGGAAAAACACTGAAACCCAGAAAGTTTCATGAAATTTGGAGGAGATCCGGGTCACCTAAAGGGCAAAAAATACCTAAAAAAATGTCATCTCTGCCACTTTTTGGACCGACAGGAAGCAGTCTTGGGAGAAGTGATTTTGTAAGGGGCAAATGGACTCCAAATTCAAAAATTCTAGTTGTTCTAGAAAGTAGAGAGATAGAGCTTTCCAATAAGCCATCTTGGAGCTAAGTTGGTGAAGGGGAAGGCCTTCAAACTCAGCCTTGAAGTGACACTGTACATCAGGATCAGGACACTGCGCATTAGGCAAAATTTTGTCAATTTTGCTCAAAAACTTAGAATTCCACCTAGTTTTCTACTAGTTTGACTTTTTTTTTTTTTTTCTCTCATGGCCAAATTCATGATGTAATATGATGTAAATTGATGTACTATGATGTAAAAATGATGAAAAATGACTTAAGGAGGTAGATACATTAGTTATAGGTGGTTTTGGGCTGAATGAATCAGTTTCCATAGTTTTAGAGGCAAGCTGTTCCACTGCCTATTTTTTAGTTCCTAGTTTAGATCTTGTTGAAACAGCTGCTTGACTCATGGATTCGACCCCTGATGGCTAGCATAGGTGCTTTTATGCCTATATTTTGTACTTTCTTAGTCATTTGTCAAGGTTGGACTCGTGTGGATGCATTGAGCTATTTTGTACATCACTTCTGTAGTTTGGCAAGGAAATAAATCAGGGTTTTGCAACATTTTGTGGGATTCTTGTGGTAATGTGAATTAGCATTGTTTTATTCTCTGTAATTCAGTTTATCTTATGTTTATATGTGCCATCATCTCTCTTATTCTACATAACTAAATGAATCAAATGTAAAAGGTGGAATCCATTGGCGTTTCAGTGCTTTGCCTTGGGGTTTATTTAGTTTTTGAATGTTTCTACTATTTTAAGAGGACTCATGAAATTTGCATGCCCTCTCCAACTCCTCACCAGTCTTTAGACTCACCATTACATTCATTTCAAAGTGCTAAAACACTTGCCTACCTTGCTCCACAGAAACCTCTACAAATCTAAGTTGATTTCCCGGACCCAACGCTGCCTTCCCCATCTGATCCAACAACCAACCATTAAAATCAAACAAAATCCTTTGAGCAAACATACCTAGCCTAAAATTAGTATTCATATCAGTCATCTCAAGCCTTACTTGCCATATTTTCATTGAGATTGACAAGGAGAGAGCCCTCTCCTAACCTGGTAGGGCTAGCTACCAGGTTAAGCATGGTTTGATGTTACCCTAGACCTGCCTTTCTTCAGCTTTAGGTAGATTTAGGCATTAACATAGTGGCGACCATATTGGGGAAGAATTAAAAACTATTACCCCAATACATTAAATAATTCTAGACTTTTGGATGATGAGTTTAGAGTTCAATAGGCTGACAAGTTTGTAATGTCAATTTGAATTTTGGGAATAATTCAACACACTAGCTTCCAGACGATACACCAGGGCCAATCTTGATCCTGATCCTTCTCTCGTGTATGAAAACCCAAATCTCATTCCAAGAATTCTCCACCAAGAAAGTTCTGTGATACCGGTTTTTAGATCTCATTCATGCCCGATTGTTTTTGAATATCTTGAAGATCTTCCATTTGATGAACATTTTGATCTATCTTTGTTTGAAACAAAATCTGAAAGTGCAGTTGGTGCTATTGTTCTAAATCCGGAGTTTTTTCAATATCTTGAAACTGAAAGGGAAAATAGATCAATTGATGCTTTTATTTTGAATCTTCAAACTTCAATTGTGGCTACTAATATTCCCGAGTTCTTAGAATCTGCATCTGCTACTCTTGGTTCATCTGTTGTTGTGTTTAGTTCAGAAATTCCTAATGAACCTCCTTTTATCCCCACCATTTTCGTGCAGCCCACCATATCTGATCAGAGATCTGTTGTCTCTTCACCCCCATAACCCCTTCTACACCTCAAAACATCTAAAACTGCATTACGGTAAGCCCTCATTCGAGGATGTTTCGCTTGGTATTCATCCTTCACATAAGAAATTGGTTAATGCACTATGGGCAGATAGAGTAAGTTAGAAGAAGTCAATCGGCATGTCTCCATTCGAGATTGTATATGGTATTGACACGATGTTCCCGACATCTCTCGCAGTCCCAGTTGTAAAACTTCTGTAGGAAGCTGGCAGCGAGGAAGATTATTTTCAGCGAAGAATAAACCAAATGATCCATTTACAGTAGACAAGAGAGGAGGTTTTTCAGAATACCTTCAGGCTGCAAGAGAGAATTAAGAAGATTTATGATCAGAAGGCAAAGGCGGATAAATCTCAGATTGAAGACATAGTGCTAAAGTGGGATGCTAAAAATGAGGATAAAGGCAAACGCAGCAAGTTCGAGAATCTGTGGAAGGGACCATATAGAATTGCTGCATATTGAGGTCAAAATGCTTTTCTTCTCATAGAAATGAATGGAGAAGATTGTCAAAGAGGGCTGGTCAATGGTCGGCTTCTGAAACGGTATTATCTTTAAGAAGTTTTCTGCTATCACATTTTGTCATTGTACATACCATTTTATTTCCTTCATTGCAAAGTCTGTATTGTCATCATTCATTTAGTTTGGGGCCCAAAGTGCAGGCTATAACGCTGAATGGATGGTTTCAGTCTTTGGTTATTTAGTGTGGGTTGTATGAGTCAGTTTTCAATCTTTGTAATTAAGTCAAGATATTGGTTTTAGATTACTGAAGTTATTGACTCCATTTTTCCCAATGGAAGAGGCATTGGTCTGCTTTTCTAGAGATCTATGGTTCTTGGCACCTCCCAGGAGCTACCATCCCCATTGGAGCCAATGTTAGTGTCGGTATCTTCATCCCTCCATCAGTGATAAAATTTCTCTTTTTTCATGCATATTAGGTGTCCCATCCGATCAGCTGCATTCCATTAGGTCATGGATCAACATATGGTAGTGGTTCATTGTCAAATTTCCCTCATGGTATTTATCTGCTGGCCTATTTTCACATGTTCAAGTCATTTACTTTTATTTTATTTCATTCCATTTACCAAAATCATTTTTAGGGTTTTAGGTCTCACTAGGTCTAGGGTTTGCCACCATGGTCATCAAAAACTCAATAAAGGGTCAGCAGGCACATGAGGAGGTCTAATAAGTTCATCAGATCAAAATTTCACTAAAGATATGTTCAATAAATGATTTTTACCTCAAAACTCTATTTTGACGTGGAAACAGAGTTTTTATTTTCTATGTACAAAATTTGTGTAATTTGACATGTTTTCTAAATGTAATAAGTTCCAGCTGCTGCCCTTGCTCACCTTGCCAACTCTAGACACTACAAACTAAAACACAAGCATCAATGCATCAGTTTACCAAGTGATCAAGAAAAGTCAATTCAAATGAAAAAACAGAGTTTATGACCAAAAATGACTTTGACATTAGAAAAGTGGGTTTGGAATAAGTAAAAACTAAAGGTCATCCATATATAAAGTGAAAGGGGTGCCATTTATCATTTTATTGTGCAAAATACCCTTGGAGAGCAAAAAATCATGATTTAGAGCAAAGGAGATCAAAAACCCTGTTTTCCAAACAACTTTGCTTGGCGCTACGCATCAGAGGCAGTGCGCTGCACATCAATCACTTTCTGCCAGTGTAAATTTGCATGAGCTCTTTGCATTGGTCCCAGTGCATTGCGCATCAGTCCAGAACTTGTTAAATCGTTCCAAATCGTGCAATAACCCTCAAAAACATTACATTTCCATTCTACAAGTAAGTGATCATTGTCCTAGAGCTGAATTTGATGTCATATTTATGTTCTTCATGAATTTTGCATGTTGAAAGTGAAACCCTAGCTTGTCTTCATTGTTTTCCATTTCATTGTGCAATTTTCACTCCACCACCAAAAAAAACATCATTAAACCCTTTTCCCTCTTCCATTTGCCTAAATCAATTCATTTATCCCATTTTCCATATCCCACTCCACTAAAACAATTAATTCCTTTTACCAAACCCTAAATCCCTCACTAAACCCTGGTTTCCAAAAACTAATCCCTTCATTCCCCAATTCCATTTCCAAAGAGTAAAATCTCTTCATACTCATCACCCTTGTCCTCCTACATTACCATTTTTCACCGTATCTTCATCACATCATTTTCCTAAGACAAGCACCAAGCACCATGGCAAGAAATAGTGACTCAAGCTATGAAGAAGAAACACTAAGTGACAGTTCAAGAGAAAGGAATGTATAGCCTAGGAGACCTCACAAGGGTGGGAAAATTATCAGAGAGGAACCTATTAGCATTGTTGAACTTCTTGCTTGTCCCCTTGCCACCACTTTTTTCAGATACCAATCTTGCTTTGAGTTTTCTGAGATGGTTGAGAGGGTTGAGTATCATCATGAATTAGCAAGGAAATTTGTCATAAACATGGAGAACAATATGGTATACCTTTTTGGCATCAATTTCACTCTTTCACCAACCATTATTGCAAAAGCAACTAGAATGCCAAATGTAGGGGAAAGGTGGAACAAAAGACAGAATATCAGCAAGCAACACTATGAACCATACATTAAAGCCAAATATCATAGTAAATTGGGCAGGGTGTTTCCTTTCAAGTTCTTCGAGGTCCGCTATGTTCCACTTATGAAACTCATCATCAAATACTTCACATGTGAGGGTAGGTTCTCCAGACTCTATGCCTATCATATCAGACTTCTTATGCATTTCACTAGGGTTAGAATGATGAGTATTCCATATTTCATTTACAAAAATATAGAGAGGATGATTATGATTGCAAAGAGAAAACCATACCCACAACAGCTCAACAGTATTTATTACTTTGCTATAATCAAGATTATTGTTTTGCATCAGCTCACTCAATTGGGAGTGCCATGGGAAATCTTCATTGCCCATGAAATCTTCAAGGGGCCTCAATTTTTTGCAGATCTTCAGGAGGAAGGTGGATCTTTCGGGAAACAAAGGGAGCTTGAAAGCAAAACTGAAGAGGCTCACATTCCTGTGTTTATAACTTATGAAAAAGGCACAAGAAGACTTTTTGTAGCTACAAAACGAGTACTATCTCCACCAGGGGTGAAAGGGGTCTCATTTCCTTCACCAGATCATAGGCAAATGCTATCTTCACCTGTGGTGAAAGGGGATTTGCCTTCTTCTTGAGCAGAATAGGTACAGGATAAAGGAAAGCAACAATTGCATGATTAAGGGCCTTCTGAAGGCCAAGACAAGGATTTTGTTTTGATTGAGGAAGAGGACACTAATTTAGGCTCCCAAAGCTCAAGACTCAAGGATGTGGTCATCAAAGAGAAAGAAGCTGAGATCCAAGCTTTATCACTTGACCTTGAGAGGGATAAATGGATCATTAATTACCTTGAGAAAGAGAATAAGGAATTGGAGAACAAACAAACAATCATGGAGTTGAAAACCATTAGGGAAAACCAGTAAGTGGAAAAAAGAAGGAAAATCAAGATGACATCACTAGAGAAAGAAATGGAGGCTGATCGAGAATCATGGTCGGAAAGAGTGAATATCCACCTTGAGAAGCTGCTTGATAAGGCTAATAAGGAGAAGAACATGTTGCGCCACATGGCTTATCACTATTTGGCCTGGAATAAAATTTGCAAGACAAGGATAAGAAGCCTAAAAGCTAAGTTAAAGAGAGCCTTAAAAGTCAAAAAGGAGCAAGATAAACTTAAAATCTTTGCTAAAGCTTCCTTAGCTCAGTAAAGCAATTGATAAGCTTGCCTCTTGCCAATTTTGAAGCAATTTGGAGAAATTTTTGTCATTTCACAAATTTTAATTGCAAAACACAGGAAATTTCATCTGATGCGCAGCGCCACTGGCGCTGCGCATTGAACTGGCTGGGAATTTTACAAAGTGGCTTGCTTTTTTGGATTCCTCATGGAAAAATACTGAAACCCGGAAATTTTCATGAAATTTGGAGGAGATCTGGGTCACCTAAAGGGCAAAAAACACCTAAAAAATGCCCTCTCTGCCACTTTTTGGACTCACAAGAAGCAGTCTTGGGAGAAGTGATTTTTGAAGGGGCAAATGGACTCCAAATCCAAAAATTCTAGTTCTTCTAGAAAGTAGATAGATAGAGCTTTCCAAAAAACCACCTTGGAGCTAATTTGGTGAAGGGGATGGCCTTCAAAATTAGCCTTGAAGTGGCGTTGCACATCAGGCTCAGGGCACTGCGCATCAGGGAAATTTTTGTCAATTTTGCTTAAAAACTCAGAATTCTGCCTAGTTTTCTACTAGTTTGACTTTTTCTTCTCTCATGGTCGAATTCATGATGTAATATGATGTAAATTGATGTAATATGAATTAAAAATGATGAAAAATGACTTAAGGAAGTAGATGCATCAGTTATAGCTGGTTTTGAGCTGAATGAATCAATTTCCATAGTTTTAGAGGCACACTGTTCCACTGCCTATTTTCTAGTTCCTAGTTTAGATCTTGTTGAAACAACTACTTGACCATGGATTTGACCCCTGATGGCTAGAATAGGTGGTTTGATGCTTATATCTTGTACTTTCTTATTCATTTGTCAAGGTTGGACTCTTGTGGATGCATTGAGCTATTTTGTACATCACTTCTGCAGTTTGGAAAGGAAATAAACCAGGGTTTTGTAGCATTTTGTGGGATTCTTGTGGTAATGTGAATTAGCATTGTTTTATTTTCTATAATTCAGTTTATCTTATGTTTATATGTACCATCATCTCTCTTATTCTGCATAACTAAATGAATCAAGTGTAAAAGGTGGAATTCATTGGTGTTTCAGTGCTCTGCCTTGGGGTTTATTTAGTTTTTGAATGTTTTCTACTGTTTGAAGAGGACTCATGACATTTGCGTGCCCTCTCCAACTGCTTACCAGTCTTTAGACTCACCATTACATTCATTTCAAAGTTCTAAAACACTTGCCTACCTCACCCCACAGAAACCTCTGCAAATCTTAGTTGATTTCCCGGACCCAAAGCTACCTTCCCCATCTAATCCAGCAACCAACCATTAAAATCAAACAAAATCCTCTGAGAAGACATACCTAGCCTAAAATTAGTATTCATATCAGTCATCTCAAGCCTTACTTGCCATATTTTCATTGAGATTGACAACAAGAGAGCCCTCTCCCGCCCTGGTAGGGCTAGCTACCAGGTTAAGCATGGTTTAATGTCACCTTAGACCTGCCTTTCTTCAACCTGAGGTAGATTTAGGCACTAACAATTGGGAAGTCAATCAGAATCAGAATTCATCAAAGTCATGCAGCTCAACACAGCCAAAGAAATATGGGACAAAATCATTCATAGCTACGAAGGAGATTCCCAGGTAAAACATGCTAAGCTCCAAACACTCAGAATTCAATATGAAACTCTTAAGATGCATAGCGATGAAAGTATTGCTAGTTACTTTTTACGTGTTGGCATTATGATACAGGTGTTGTCTTTGATGGAAACTCACTCAGATGACAATTCTCAGTGCAGTAGCAAAGAATTATAGATCAGACTACAAAGAATGAAGAAAGAGAGGTATACGCAGGTTCATCTTGACAGAGGAGCATATACACGCGGGTTAGCAGACCAAAAGGAGCATATAACATACACACGCACTTTCACAGAATGAAAAGCACGTATATCTTGGAAAACTAAGTTTTGATCCAAGGTATTTGGTTCATGGTATTTTGATCCATGGTATTTGGTCCGAGGTATTGACCCCAAGTATTGAGTCCAAGGTATTGGTCCTAAGTGGTTTTGGTCCATGGTATTGAGAAAGGCATAAAATTATAAAAGGGGGAGAAATATCATTAGTGCAAGGTGTGCAAGGATTGAATATTTGATGAAGTGTGAGATCTAGTATGCAGGTTATGGGTTTGTGATGCTTTGCTTGATCTAAACCAAGGATGCACCTATGTGGATGATGATGGATGATGGATTGGGATCTTAAGGCTTGGAATGTATTATCATTATGTGGTTTGATCATGGATAGACTAGATCTGAATTACTGACGCATATTTTATTCTATAAATGTTATGATCTGGGTATGACTGATGTCTGGAATAGATGCAACGTTATGAGTAATATTTGCAGATATGTATGCGGGTTCGCTTTGGTAAGAGCACGTATACACACTGGTTCAGCTCATCAGAGTAGCGTATACATTATGAAATATGATATTTGAATTTGAAGATGGTTCTAGTGGTTGTTGCAGAGTTTTGGGTTCTGCTTTGTGTTCTGGTGACAGGGTTTCAGTGATTCAGTAGTGGGTGATTTTGAGTTTGATGATTAAGTATTTAATGATTGGATAATGCAATATTTGTATTGAAGTGGTGATTGGTTTTGATTTTCAATGTTGTTGATGGGTCTAGTATGAAAATTGGATGAAACGTAGCCTTCAGATTTATGGTGTTGTTTTCCACGAGTATCTAGTCTGAAAATTTATGAAATGTGGTCCCTGGAGGAAGAGAGAAGGTTGTAGCCTTCTGTAGGCCGGTCCCTACATACTAGTAAACATATCAACCAGTACAAGAGCCAGGGGGTTGGAGCTCCCTTCCAGTAGTAGCTAGAGAACGAGTGAAGGTTGGAGCCTTCAGTAGGCCGGCACCTACGTAATAGTAAACAGATCGGATAGTACAAGAGCTAGGAGGTTGTAGCTCCCTTGCAGTAGTAGTTGGAGAACGAGAGAAGGTTGTAGCCTTCTGCAGTGCCTACATACTGGTATGATTCTGTGCCAGTACAAGATTGTAATCAGGTTTTTCTTATATTAAAAGGAAGACAGTAGCAGGTGGTTTTTGTCCCACATTGGGTTTCCACCTTATATATTGGTGTTCATGTGTGTTTCTTATGTGTGATGGTTTGTTCTGGTTTTACTGCAACTGGTTACTATTTATATGGTTAATGAAGTAATGATGCACTGATTAAATATCAACATATGATGAATTAACTAAATCATAAGTTTGTTGGATATACGCTAGTTTCCTTAAACACAGTTGCATGTACACACGGGTTGCCTTTATTGAAGTAGCGTATATGAATTTGAATATGAAATGAAAAAAGTTATGATTGCTAATACTGATCACCACCCACCCCCCCCCCCCCCCCACCCCCACTATATTTCCAACAATTGGTATCAGAGCAGGTCCTTTGGTAGGAGCTTGACCGCTTGAAGGAGATCCATAGAAACAATGGGAAAGAAGAAGAAAGCACCTCAAAAGAAGAACACAACTCAAAGGAACAATGACAATAGGAGAAGCAAGGATTCAAATTCTGAATCACCTCAGGTTGAAGAAGCATTAGATAAAATCATAGATCAACAAGATATATTTAACAAAAGGGAGTGTGCCCTCAAAGAAGAAGTTACCAGATTAAAAGCTCAGAATGAAGAACTACCTCAAGCATATGAAGAACAAGAAGATGAGCTTCTCAAACTAAGGCAACAAGTGGAAGAAGCAATAAAGACAGAAGAAATCCTAAAGAAGCAATATCTGGAAAAGGAAGAACAACATCAGGTTGAGGTAAATATCTTAAAAGGTAAATTAGAAGAAAAGGAAAAATTGTTACGATTTCAAGACAATACTAAGATTTTGGATAATATTCTTAGTAGTCAAAGGTCTCCTACCATCAAAACTGGTCTTGGTTTTTGTTGAAGGTGAATCTAGCTCACAGGGTGAGGCAAGGAACTCTAATGCAAAACCTAAAATGCTCAACAAGGTGATAAGAGGTCAACCCCATCAACAACCAAGAAAATAAATCCTTTAAAGAAAATCTTTTCTTCCAAACTATGGAAGTGATAGTCGGTTATTTTCTGAGATGAATAATGTTGAGTGTTATGTATGTCATAATCTTGGACATGTTGTAGTGAGATGAAAAAGTAGAATGGTTCAAGACCGTTGCACAGAAAGATCATCATGTTCCAGGTACTTTAAGGGATATTGTTTTTCTTACAATATGTTTGGTCACAAAGCCATTGACTGCTATAGAAGGAATATAAAAGATATAAGATGTTATGCTTGTAACAAATTTGGACATATAGCAAAGGAATGCATGAGCAAAATTCGACCACCATACCAAAGGGAGAAAACATCATTACATGCAAAGACATGAAAGAAAAAGGAAGTATAGTGAGAAAGATGTGGCATAGCAGAGTATACAGACATGACAGACTCAGAGGGAGATGAAAGTGTGAAAATTCAGTTTTCTAAATCTCATACACAAGTTTCATGAAGACAAGTCATGTATATACGTGAGTTCTGAGCTACACAGTCGCATATATGTTGGTTTGAGGAAAAGAAGTGGGACAGACTCAGTAAAAAGGGTTTGATATGGTTCAGTCAATTCTTTGCTCTATTTGATGATTGCTACAACCTGCTGATGATGTGTGGAAATGTGTTGGTACTCATAAGATGTTATTTAGAAGTGCTTTTGATCCTCACAAGTTAACTTGATGTATATCTGATTGACGATGATGCCTTGATACTTCTTGCTGATCTATGCATAATCAGATCTAATAGTGAACAGATGGAACAAGTTCAGGGGGAGCATATGCTTCGAATAATGCATTGTTGGGATTATGGTTAAAAGTCTTTGGTGATGTTGCTAATGTGGCTAAATGATACATCTTGCTATGATACTTGGGGTCACATTGTTGGTATTCAGATAAGATTCTTGGATGATCACTTAAGTGGCATATTATTGTTGGTTGGCCAAGAGAATGGTATTGTAGGTTACAAGTCTGGATGCTGTTGTTAGATGCTGATGGTGTAGATCATATGGTGTATGATAGTTGCTCATGACTATCATGATCTTGTTTAGATTGGTTGTCCTTGTTATAAATGTCATGTATATCATTTGATGTAAAGGTCATGAAAAGACCTAATTTGTAACCCCACTATGCATGGGAAGGATGATGTAATAATTTCTATTTTCAGTCATGTATAAACATTTGGTATACTCCCACTTGGTTGGGTGGATGAGTCAAAATTGGTGTATCCCCAGTTGGTTGGGAGATTGATGTATGTATGAGTCGTTGGTGATAGGAAGGTCATACTCACTTAGTTGAGTTGTAGAGTCATGCTATTCTTTTGAAAAATATTTTTGCAGACTCTACATGTGCTCAGGGGGAGCATGGATGGTTTGGTGCATCTAAGCATGTACAAAGGGGGAGGTCAATCAGAGATTTCAGCATGTACTCAAGGGGAACATGGACAACATAATGTATATCAAAAGGGGAGAATATCTTGGTCCACCCTTTGCCTTTGATGCCAAAGGGGGAGAGTGACTTAGTGTTGTTGATGCAATCAAGTCCAAAGGGGGAGATTGTTTGCATTATGATGCAGGTGTTGTCCTTGATGGCAACTCACTCGGATGAAATTTCTCAATGCAGTAGCAAATAATTACATATCAGACTACAGAGAACGAAGAAAGAAAGGTATACACAGGTTCACCTTGACAGAGGAGTGTATACACGTGGGTTAATAGACCAAAAGGAGCGTATAACGTACACATGCACTTTCACAGAATGAAAAGCATGCATATCTTAGAAAACTAAGTTTTGGTCTAAGGTATTTGTTCCATGGTATTTTGATCCATGGTATTGGTCCATAGTATTTGGTCCGAGGTATTGACACCAAGTATTGGGTCCAAGGTATTGGTCCTAAGTGGTTTTGGTCCATGGTATTGAGAAAGGCCTAAAACTATAAAAGGAGGAGAGAGATCATTTATGCAAGGTTTGCAAGGATTGAATATTTGATGAAGTGTGAGATCCATTATGCAGGTTATTGGTTTGTGATGCTTTGTTTGATCTAAACCAAGGATGCACCTATGTGGATGATGATGGATGATGGATCGAGATCTTAAGGCTTGGAATGTGTTATCATTATGTGGTTTGATCATGGATAGACTAGATCTGAATTACTGACGCATAGTTTATTCTATAAATGTTATGATTTGGGTATGACTGATGTCTGGAATAGCTGCAAAGTTATGAGTAAATATTTGCAGATCTGTACGCGAGTTTGCTTTGATAAAAACGCGTATACATGCTGGTTCAGCTCATCAGAGTAGCGTATACATTATGAAATATGATATTTGAATTTGCAGATGATTCTAGTGGTTGTTGTAGAGTTTTGGGTTCTGCTCTGTGTTCTGGTGACAGGTCTTATGTAGTGCCCCGCTCTAGTTGACTGCCAATGGTATGTCATTAACATTATTTAGCCCTAAGGCCCACACTTTATTCTTTGAGGACCTTAGGATGACGATCCAGACATATGAATCTATTATTAGTGGTTGTGATGTTTATGTATGTTTTCCATTGATATTATGATGAAGATAGCATTAATAGTTATGTATGTATCTATTGACATATATGTCATAATTTTGTATCTATTGATATTATGATGATTGTAGCAATGATGGATATGTATGCTCTCTACTAATATCATGATGATAATAGCTTTGATGGATAGGTATGTTCCATTGATGTTATGATGATGATAGCCATGATGGATGTGCCCCCATGTTACCGACTTGCATTAGTTCTGGTTCACAATAAGCAATGATGCGATTGACTAGGTGATGTTAATGATGCTATTATGACAATGACTAACACTGAGAAACCTTGTTACTGATGATTATTGAGTATGGCAGGAAACCATCAGAGGCACTCGCATATGACGAGTTGGTGAAACCTGGTTTGATGAAAATTTATATTATTTTATCTTTGAAATTCTAAGTCGATTTTGAAACCTGTTATATACGTTTATCGATATTCTGATGATATGTTAATGGTTGTAGGCACAGATTAGTTGCTTGGCCGAATGGCTCACATATGGGTGATGGGCTTGTACAAGTGGATGGAACTACATGGGAGGGGTGGGACAGTGTCCCTGATCTCACCCACTAGCACTCCCGCTGTGACTTCGGCTGGAAGGGTTGAAACACCTTCGCCTTGAAGATCATGATGCCATGAGGGCAGGTCCCCAAGTTGGGTTGCTCATGAGGATTTTACCGGGGGGCGCGCATCAAGGCGGATTCCTTGATCCCTAACACCATTAGTCTCACTATAGCAGGCAACATAAGAGATGATAGCGGTCTAAGACGTTGCACGTATACTTTCCCCATCGTAGTCACTGAATGCTTGAAGGGCAAGTGGCATGGCACCCTTGGAACTTTAAGGGAATTTCTTGAAGGGCACGACCAACTTGGCACCCTTGGCATCAAAAATAAAATGTTAGGCATGGCACCCTTGGAACTTCATGGGAATTTCTTGAAGGGCACGACCAACTTTGCACCCTTAGCATCACAAATAAATTGTTAGGTGTGGCACCCTTGGAGCTTCAAGGGAAGTTCTTAAAGGGCACGACCCAAACTTGGAACCTTGGAATCATTAAAAATAAATAAGTCAATAAATATAATCAAGAAATGAAAACTAGGTAAATTTACATAAAGGGTAAATGATGTTAGAAACCGAGGTAAATAAATCAAGAATAAAACTTAGGTTAAGAGGATCATAGGAAGAAATAAAATATTTTATCTTAAAAACTCTACCCTCCCCATGTTGGAAAATATTAGGTAGATTATGTAGTTTAATTAGGTAAAAGGGGAAAGAGGGACATAATTGTAAGGATAAAGATTAATCTTAAACTAATTAAGAGAAGAGGAAGGTGAATTAAAATAAGAATAATAAATTAAATTTAGAGAAATGCATAGAACCTCCATGTGGCAACAACCAACATAAGAATATCCATCTAAGAGATAACTTGAATTAAATTAGGGGGGTAGATAGGGGATCAAATCTTGAATCATTAATTGACTTTAGTAATGAACCCAAATTAAGGAATAAAAAGGGGGATAAAGAGGCAACTAGGAGAAGAAATAGGAATCTTGTTGAGGCGAGGAATATATTAGTTTTAAATTAAAATTTAAGTAAATAATTTTGGGAGACCCTTGATGAGAGAGTGACAATTTGGTGGGTGAATAATCAAGCTATTGAATTATAAAAAATAACTAATTATGCATGACATACCAAGTGTCACCTATGAGGACTCCTATAAAAGAAGGGGCAAGCCATGAGAGAAGGGACTTTTTTTGGGAACCCTATTGTTGGATGGATGAAATGATGTCAAGGTAGTGATTACGATCCTATAGTGAGTTTGGTGAGGTAAAGGATTTTAGAGAGGGGACTCTTGAGCCAAGGAGTGCTCTCCTCTACCAGCTATTGCAATCCTCCATTGTACAACCCCATTGCAGCTTGGGGGTCTGCGGGGAAGAAGAGTACCCAAGGAGTAGGTTGGGAGGTTAACTGGTGGGTCATTGCATTCAGATCAACTACATTGCCATTCATTCGCGGAGGTGACCGACAACAAGGGAATACTAGCAACAGCAAGGCAAGCGGAGTCTCGTCTTCTGGTGAATGGTACATATGTGTTGCAATACTATTTTGGTCTTAGTTAAATGTATGTAAATGTTATGTTATGTTTCCTGAAATGAATTCCTAATGTGTTTCTCTTCTGGTTGTATTTTGCTGTGAAAATAAAATAAAATATTGTATGGATGTTGATTCTTACACTTGGTATCAGAGCTATGTTGAACCCTTGAGACCTATGGGCCCATGCATGCATGACTAGTTTTGTTAATTATTTTCTTTTGATCAACTATGGCATGGAGAATTTGTGTAAATTTTATGAAAAACAAGCAACACCATAACAATTTCTCGCATGTTAATGTCCCAGCACCATAACAATTTCTTGCATGTTAATGTCCCATGGCCTGTCATTAAATTTTTCAATTAACAAGAGCAGCAGCCATGTTGAACATTAGAAAGCTTATTTTTACTTGGTTGCAAAGGAAGCATAACTATATCCACTAAGATTTCCTTTTCCAAAAGATCAAGAAACTGTTGAATCTTTGATGTTTTATTTTTAGACAAATTTTGAAGAAGAAGAAGAAGAAAAAAAACAAAAAAAAAACCAAACTATCATATAAAGAAGGTTCATCCCTGCAACTGAATACAAGCAAAGAAATATAGGAACCCATTTCATAAGACATATTTCATTATTTTTAACACTCAAGCTATTTATAGTTTTCTTAAAGTTTAAGTTTATATGTCCATTCTTTTGTTAGTGGTTGAACATCCCTTGGATATTAGTACTACATCATTGTAAAATATTGTCTGTAGATCATTTGCGTACCACTGATCTTTCATTATTGTGTTACTATTTTGTCATAACTTATGTATTATAGCATTTCGTTTACACTAGACTTTGAATCAATTCAACCCACCGATGTTGGATCTTAGACTTTAGTACCAGGAGCAGATATTTCAATCATGTTTGAGTTTGTCCACATATTTGATATCAAAGCACATTCCTATATATATAAGTAGTAGCGGCATAGAATTCAGGCAGGCAATCCTTGGAATTTTAATTTATACCTTTTAAGTTTGAATCTTCTGTCAAGAAGCTTAAAAAATTGATGGAACTTCAGCTCTATAATTGTACATAACATTGAATGAATACCATCTGCAGTTTTTTGTTGTTGTGCCAAACTATATTGACTGATATATGAGTGTTGAATCTGTAAGGACACACACATTTGCACTAGACTTTGAATTGATGTTAGAAGCAAATATTGCAATCAGGCTTGATTTTTTTCCACCTTTTGGTATCGAAGCACATTCCTGGTATCAGGGAGACCATATCTCGGTATGCTAGCCCCTCTGGTTTCTGATTAACCCTCTAGGCTATTACCTGATAGAATCAATGTATATTAGTAAGGCATTCTCCTTTTTTTTTTTGTCACTTCTAAATATGACCAACAAATATGCCAAATTTCATGGAAGCACAATAGTGAGACAAGACCTTATCTGACTTTTACTGTGTTGATAATCGCTTTGGATATCAAGTTTTGCTGACCACTCTTCCATTGGCCGAATGGGAAGTTTGGTACTGGGTAAGTGGCATCCCCTTGTTTGAGGTTTCAAACGTAAATAATGTTCACCAATTAATCATAGAGCTTTAATAGTTTCCACTGCATGCTAAACAATCTATTTTTTCCATAAATGTAACTTTATATGCATTTGTGGTTGTCGGCTATTAGGGAGAGTAAGTCATAACAGTCCTTCTGTATATATGAGCATTAAACCAAGCAATAAAATCTAACATATGAGTAAAATGCTAACTATTGGAAAAGTCAAAAGTGCACAATTTAGGGTTAGGCATGTCTTAACATATATTATAAAAATCTGCAAACATTAAAATGTTAAAGAATAAGCCATTAGAAACCTTTGGCTAAAGGCTGTCTGCAGAATGAAAAGGTCAGTGAGGCCAAGACAACCTCTTGCACTGATGCAAATATCATACACAACCGAATTTGTCATGAGGGAGATTGAACAATGGGGGAAATATTTGCAAGTATTTAGCCATTATGCCATGAAGGAGCTAATGAATTCAGATCAAATGCCACTTTTTTTTTTTTTTTAATGCACTCAATAATTAGACTAATGGCTTTGTCTTATCACTAGGGCATCCAATTTCAATGTTGAGCCATTTTGGACCTTCTTTATCTCTAGATTGATTTCAAGGAAAGGGCTTGCATGCATATCCATGTCATGTGGGACCATGACCCATAGAAGAAGGGTAGATTGCATTGTTGACCCCTAAGTCTCACCATCTACAAAAAAATTGTCCAATCAAACCTTTGGAAGGGCCAATACGCAAGCCATAAATTAGTTTGTTGAACATATTTGTATTTTCTAAAAAAAAAAAGAATATGCATCGTGGTGGAAATGCATGGGATAAATTACAATTTTTAGCTTTCAGATAATGTGAAGTTCATAGAATTTGAGGCTAAGATGCCCTCCTTGAATCCAATAACCTTTTTCTTACTAGAGCAATTTACTGTGGAAGAAGGCTAAACATTCTATGTTTTCGACCTTTTCTGGTTTGCCATCACTAGAATTCAGTGTGAAATTTCCCAACCATAGTAATTTACCCCATAGTAATTTTGTAAATTACTTCCTAGTAATTTCCTTGCTGAAAAATAATTTACATTACAGTTTACTGATAAAATACACTACTGGGATTTTTTTACTGACAAATAAAATAACTAGCGGAAGCATATGAAACCAATTTTGACACATGCAAACAAAATATTTCTGCCCTTCAAATCTGCTTTTCATTAAATAATTATCAAAGCATACGAGGGCTTCCTTCCTACAAGTATCACAGTACTTGACTTTAACTATCACTCCATTCATAGTAACATCCTTTGTGCATGGTAATATTAATCATGGTGTCTGGCCACCTGCCCATTCTGCAGGAGAATTTGCAGAATCAAAAATACCTTGAGGCTCTGGTGGATGTGGAGCACATGGAACAATACTTGGATCCTTGGCAAAGGTAAGCAAGAGTAGCACCAGCACATAAATTGTATTATGTCACTACAAGAATTGCATAACCACTGTTGTACCCCAAAAATTTGTGCAAAAGTTTCCCAGCAACAAAGACACAAAATATTGCAACGGGAATAACAATCAGGAACAACGTGACAATCAAAGACCGTACATCAGGTCCAAATATGAGTCTTCCACAAAGAAAAAAAAAATTATTACTGCCTTTCCAGACTTGATAAATGTGCTTGGCCATCCGCCCCCTGTTTATGAATAAATCGCAGAAAGCCACAGTCTAAAACCATTAAAATCATCCTTCCTTCATTTTGCACATTGTTTCGATACCCCCTTTGTTGCCAGCAAGCTTATTGACATCAGTTAACAGAAAAGTTGGTCGCAGCCATTGCCCAGCTCCTGCATTTCATAGTACAAAGGCTTTCTTGAAGCCGAAAATTATTATAAGGAAATCCTGACTTCTTCCATTATTAGTGAGATTTGAGTGCGGACTCCAGCCTTCGGCCTTTGCGATAAATCAAAAGATGTTTCCCAGCTCAGACAGATCGAGCTCAAAAGCAATTTACCAGGGTAGGGAATTAGTGTGCTGGAGCCGTTTTCTCATCAATACGCGATTTTTCAATACTGGAAAAATGACCCATTGCCTGGGGAAGTGCAAGGTGAGGAAACTAATGCTGAGAAATAAAGCATCCTCCTGTGTGAAAGGATGTTGCCTTTGTTAGTGCCCGTTTTGTTGGAGCATCTATATGAGACATTGAACCATTCTCAGTTATCATAAGAGATAAATTGAAATTACTGGAGAAATGACCACTTCAATTGTCTTGGCTGCTACACCAAACCTCATTATAAAGCTCTTAGGAGTGGACAGCCTGGGTACGCTGATTTTAAATCCATTACAAAATGTAGAGGAATCCACAAAATAAAAATGAAATGCAATCAAAACCCAGGGACCATAAAGGGCGAATTTTGAATCTATAACTTGAGTTTAGCTGATTATTACCATAAAAAATACTATATGTAAGATACTATAGATGCATTACCTTTATCAGATGCATTACTTTTACCAAACTTTATTGTGTGTTCTCTATGCATATTTATTTCACAATATCTTCTCATATCGCCACATCCCTTTCACCAAAATTTACAGCGTGTGGATTCAGATTTCCACTAGTATGCAATGAAATATGAAGACATTTGAACCGTTCTCGCTGACCCAACTCTTCAATGCTCTTCGGCTTTGAAGACACCTATGCTTTCATTAGATCTAGTACTGATATTAGATATTCAAGATAAAGGGTTTCTTGAACTGATGTTGAATTGGAAGTGCAAGAATGAGTGGCCTACAAAATTGCTAAGCAGCATCAAATCTTATTTTGTATAACCCACATTGATGGACACATATAACCCATTTGCGCCATATTTTAATTGTTCTTTAAAGAAGAAACAGTTCCCAGATTCATTTTTTTCTGTTCTCAAAAACATAAAATAATGTTCATTTTCAATAATGCTCCGCGCGAATTCAAAAATGAGCAAAATTTGATTTGAGAAAACCAATATTGTCGTCCTGATTTTGTGATGGCTAATTAGAAATTTACCTACTTACGAATTAACACTGTCCACGCTTTTCATTCTCCTTGTTACATCAAAATCTTTTCCCTTAAATGTCAATTTAGACCTTTGGTTCAACCCAATAGTTCAGAAAGCGAGAGATGATGATGAAATATAATTATCTATTTAAATTAAGTAAATATAAATAATGTCACCCGCCTAATATAAAAAGGAAATTATAATTTTTTTTTTGGTATTTATAATTTATAATTAAATATTGTGTATAGTATCGAGATTGAAAAAAAAATATTTCTATGCATATATATGAGAATATTCCATACCCGTTATTTGGCATCTAATCTTGTATGTGGTTGGGTGTATGGTGTATTTGTAAAATAAATTATTACGGACTCTGTGTATTTGCCCATTGTCACTTGTTTGGGTGTATAATTTGAATATGTCTATATGGTGAGTTTTCACTTATTAGTCTACAATTTGTATGTAGTTGGATGTACAATTTACTCGAATACAAAACCAATTATCAATTTATTTATTTATTAATAAATTAATTAATTAATTAATTGTGATGTATAATAAGATCTGAGTATGACTTTATAAAATAATGTTTTTTATAATGAATTTATTCATATATCATACTTATTAAGTAAATAAAGAGTAGCCTCATTTTGTTGTCTATTATCCTATTGGTTGATTGTTTCTAATTTTCTAAAATTTCAAAATCCATTGATTTATTGTTCTATATATGTAAAAAAAAATTGAATGGAAGAATATATATTATTTATGTTCAAAATGTTGTTATGGTTGATGTAGTATGTTGTTATATGTGCTGAAAGAGGGGTTAAAAAGTATAATTTATGGAGGGGTGTTCATTTTCCAATTTATTACCAAGAGGGAATCACAGGGTACCTCAACAAACTCGTCATCCACAACAACACCAACCAATGTTCATGAAATACAAAATTTCATGGGCATGGCAGGGTATTATCATAGATTTGTCGAAGGGTTTTTCGAAGATAGCAAGCCCCATTACCGAGCTCCAAAGAAAGAACAAGAAATTCATCTGGACTGAAAAATGTGAAGAGGCATTCAAAGGGTTAAAGGGGTTATTAACGACAACACTAATTTTGAAGGTACCAGATATGGAACAAGAATTTTTGGTTTGCACTGATGCCTCCAAGGAAGGGTTGGGTTGCGTGTTGATGCAAGAAGGAAGAGTAATAGCTTATGCATCATGGAAACTTAGAACCCACGAAGAAAATTGCGCAACCCATGATCTAGAGATAACAACCATTGTTTATGCACTAAAGATTTGGAGACACTACCTTCTAGGAAGGAAGTTTAATCTTAGGACTGACCATTATGGGCTACAACACATATTTCACTCAAGATCACTTAAATGCCAGACAAAGACGATGGTCTGAGCTAATTAGGGAATATGATTTTGATATCACTTACATAAAAGGAACGATAAAAAGGGTGGCTGATGTTTTAAGTAGGAGGCCTCAGATATTTTTAGTGATTCCCTTAAAGACAAATTTGAGGAGAAATTGCTTGATTTATAATTTAAAGAAACCTGGTACCAGGAGGTTAGCAAAAGTTTTAGGGAGGATGAAATGAGGGTCCAAAAATATGAAGAATACTCCCTTGATAACGATGGGCTACTGCAATTTCAGGGAAGGATATATGTACCACCGAATGTAGATACATGCCAGTTAGTCTTGAATGAAGCACATTGCGCAGTATACATGGCACACCCTGGTGTTAAGAAGATGAGTGCAGACCTGAAACCACTCTTCTTTTGGAAAGGGATGAAGGACATTGTGAATTGGGTAACAAGATGCTTAGAGTGTCAACGAGTAAAAGCCGAACATAGACATCCAGTAGGGTTATTGAAACGCATGAGATACCAAGATCTAAATGGGAAGTTACATCAATGGACTTCATTGTGGGACCTTTTTGAAATCTTAGAAAGGAAAGGGCCGGTAGCATACAGGCTTGCCTTACCTCCATCTTTAGTACGTATGCATGAAGTGTTTCATGTTTCTGTTTTGCGTCATTATATTTCAAGATCCTTCGCATGTTATTGACTTTGGTCATTTCAAGTTTCGAACGAGGGATTAGTGATGGCCGAACCAGTTCACATACTGGATCAATGAACCTTGCAACTTAGATGACTGTTAGTGGACCAGGTTAAGGTCTAGTGGGATAGCTATAGGCCCAATTGAACTACTTTGGAGGACACCAAAGAGATGCATCACCATCTTCCTTACCTATTCCAAGGACTTCGAGACGAAGTCCATTATTAAGAGGGGGTGTATGTAGTGCCCCGCTCTAGTTGACTGCCAATGGTATGTCATCAACATTTATTTAGCCCTAAGGCCCACACTTTATTCTTTGAAGACCTCAGGATGATGATCCAGACATATGAATCTATTATTAGTGGTTGTTATGTTTATGTATGTTTTCCATTGATATTATGATGAAGATAGCATTAATAGTTATGTATGTATCTATTGATATTATGATGATTGTAGCAATGATGGATATGTATGCTCTCTACTAATATCATGATGATAATAGCTTTGATGGATAGGTATGTTCCATTGATGTTATGATGATGATAGCCATGATGGATGTGCCCCCATGTTACCTACTTGCATTAGTTCTGGTTCACAATAAGCAATGATGCGATTGACTAGGTGATGTTAATGATGCTATTATGACAATGACTAACACTTAGAAACCTTGTTACTGATGATTATTGAGTATGGCAGGAAACCATCAGAGGCACTCGCATATGACGAGTTGGTGACACCTGGTTTGATGAAAATTTATATTATTTTATCTTTGAAATTCTGAGTCGATTTTGAAACCTGCTATATACGTTTATCGATATTCTGATGATATGTTAATGGTTGTAGGCACGGATTAGTTGCTTGGACGAATGACTCACATATGGGTGATGGGCTTGTACAAGTGGATGGAACTACATGGGAGGGGTGGGACAGTGTCCCTGATCTCACCCACTAGCACTCCCCCCGTGACTTGGGCTGGAAGGGTTGAAACACCTTCGCCTTGAAGATCACGATGCCATGAGGGCTAGTCCCCAAGTTGGGTCGCTCATGAGGATTTTACCGGGGGGCGCGCATCAAGGCAGATTCCTTGATCCCCGACACCATTAGTCTCACTATAGCAGGCAACATAAGAGATGATCCCGGTCTATGACGTTGCACCTATACTTTCCTCATCGTAGTCACTAAATGCTTGAAGGGCAAGTGGCATGGCACCCTTGGAACTTCAAGGGAATTTCTTGAAGGGCACGACCAACTTGGCACCCTTGGCATCACAAATAAAATGTTAGGCGTGGCACCCTTGGAACTTCAAGGGAATTTCTTGAAGGGCATGACCAACTTTGCACCCTTGGCATCACAAATAAATTGTTAGGCATGGCACCCTTGGAACTTCAAGGGAATTTCTTGAAGGGCACGACCCAAACTTGGCACCTTGGAATCATTAAAAATAAATAAATTAATAAATATAATCAAGAAATGAAAGCTAGGTAAATTTACATCAAGGGTAAATGATGTTAGAAACCGAGGTAATTAAATCAAGAATAAAACTTGGGTTAAGAGGATCATAGGAAGAAATAAAATATTTTATCTTAAAAACTCTACCCTCCCCATGTTGGAAAATATTAGGTAGATTATGTAGTTTAATTAGGTAAAAGGGGAAAGGGGGACATAATTGTAAGGATAAAGATTAATCTTAAACTAATTAAGCTTAATTAAGAGAAGAGGAAGGTGAATAAAAATAAGAATAATAAATTAAATTTAGAGAAATGCAGAGAACCTCCATGTGGCAACAACCAACATAAGAATATCCATTTAAGAGATAACTTGAGTTAAATTTGGGGGGGTAGATAGGGGATCAAATCTTGACTCATTAATTGACTTTAGTAATGAACCCAAATTAAGGAATAAAAAGGGGGATAAAGAGGAAACTAGGAGAAGAAATAGGAATCTTGTTGAGGTGAGGAAAATATTAGTTTTAAATTAAAATTTAAGTAAATAATTTTGGGAGACCCTTGATGAGAGAGTGACACTTGGGTGGGTGAATAATCAAGCTATTGAATTATAAAAAATAACTAATTATGCATGACATGCCAAGTGTCACCTATGAGGACTCCTATAAAAGAAGGGGCAAGCCATGAGAGAAGGGACTTTTTTTGGGGAACCCTATTGTTGGATGGATGAGATGATGTCAAAGCAGTGATTACGATCCTATAATGAGTTTGTTGAGGTAGAGGATTTTAGAGAGGGGACTCTTGAGCCAAGGAGTGCTCTCCTCTACCAATTATTGCAATCCTCCATTGTACATCCCCATTGCAGCTCGGGGGTCCGCGGGGAAGAAGAGTACCCAAGGAGTAGGCTGGGAGGTTAACCGGTGGGTCATCACATTCGGATCAAGTACATCGCCAATCATTCACGGAGGTGACCAACAACAAGGGAATACTAGCAACAACAAGGCAAGAAGAGTCTCGTCTTCTGGTGAACGATACATATGTGTTGCAATACTATTTTGGTCTTAGTTAAATGTATGTAAATGTTATGTTATGTTTCCTAAAATGAATTCCTAATGTGTTTCTCTTCTGGTTGTATTTTGCTGTGAAAAAATAATATAGTATGGATGTTGGTTCTTACAGTTCCAGTGCAATCTATGGCTGATTACACTCCTCTTTTGGGGGGTGATGTGTCTTACAATAGAGTCTATTTGATTTCTAGTACAAAGTTTTCTGGTATAGGGGGCATTATGGTTTCTTCGAATGTCCCCCCTCCAAGTTCTAGAAGTGTCTCCTTTGAATGGGATAGCCTTATCGAGCCTCTTCTTCCTTCGACTGAAACTTTCCAAATAAAGGTTAGAGTTAATTCCATAAAAGTTTATTGATGTATGGTGGATGAAGGATCCTATACAAGTATTATATCCTCCCTGACTTGGAAAGCTTTGGGCTCTCCAAAGTTTTTGACAACTGATAGTCAGTTGTTAGCCTATGATAGAAGACTTGGTGAATCTATGGGTATTCTTCCTCAATTTCCTATTACTTTAGGTGGGAAGGCTGTTTTTATCGATATGATGGTGGTTGATCTCCCTTTATACTTTAATATGCTACTTGGGCGTGATTATGTCTATGCTATGAATGCTGTGGTGTCTTCACTCTTTCGAGTGATGCATTTTCATCATAATGGGAATATTATCACTATTGATCAGCTTGCATCTGATAATCACCACCCTAATTCAAATTTAATACAAAATACCCCTTGGTTTGTTCCAAGCATTCAAGTAGACTCTCCCCCGCCACGGGTGAATTATGTGGTGTTGAATCCTTAATGTTCAATTGCTTTTGAGAAGGATCCTTTCAAATATTATTTTCCTTCGTGGGACTTGCTCCCAGCAGTTGACCGAGTGATTCCTCCTATGGAGACATGGGACCCCTTGATTCCCTCTTTTGATCCTTGCAGTTGTCATGATTTCTTGGAATTTGATCTGCCTTCTTAGGAGGAACTCTTTGAAGCTATGAGTTTTGACTACCAAAGGAGTCCTTGGCCTGAGCCCTGCAAGGGGTTTATCCTGAAGAACTATTATGCGTAAGACACAAAGATGCGTGGTTCCTTGTACCATATTGTACATATAAGGTACGCATTTTCAAGTTTTTTATTCTATAACACAAGCTTTTATCCGAATTTTATATGTGGGATGTATTAACTTCTTGTATAGTGTTCCTATTTATGTCTACAAAACTTGGAAGAATTCTCTTTTGGACATTTTTATGGTTGATCCATTTTGACAGGTATTGGTTCTCGAAACTTGCATACAGGATTAGGATTTTCAGTTGCGTTGTGAATTTATCAGTTTCCTTTCCCATTTTTTCCTTAGGATCGACCCCACCAAGTTATGACGCAAAACCTTCTCATTTCTTAGTAGTGTCATGACTTGTGCAGTAGAGCCTAGCTTATCATGGGTGCCCTAGATAGTACCTTGTTGTCACTTGGCACCCATGTTAAGCTTTTGTTCTTAGGCTTGGGAGTCCTCTTTAGTCCCACCATGAATTGTGAATTGAAGACTCATTCTCTTTCTTCTTCGCTATTTTTTGGCTTTATACCCTAGAGTGTCCTTTGTGTTGAGTTGCACTACTGCATTACATATTGAATATTTTCACCTTTTGGCCTTGAGCCTACTTCACTTGGGCTTGTGTTTAAGCCACTTTTCGACCATGTCTTTTGCAAAATAAACCTTTCAATCACTTAGTCTCTGCAACTTGACTCACCCTTTAACTCGTGGAAAGAACTTTCCTTTGAGTGGCATTGACCAGTTTTGCCACATTACATTGAGCATAGGAATGTTCCCCTCCCAGGAACTAGAGCATCTGTTTTTTCGACACTTGTTCTTTACACTATATTATAGCATTCTTTTATTCTTTTTCAAGCTTCATATAAAATAAAAAGATAAAAAAATTATATATTCCAAAAAGAGTGGGAACGGGACATTATTTCCATATTTGATGGTAGTTAGAGTCAATTACGTCGCCCTTGAACAAAGCACTCAAAACTAAGTCTTTCCTCCATTGGGATGGGATTTATTTTGACTTAGGAGAGCCTTAACCTTGTTATTGAGTCAATACTCCTCCATTTGGTTACCTCTTCCAATCATATGGAGAGTTTTCTTATGCCTCCTACATGATGAACTTATACAAAGTTATCATATGCTATCATGTAGTCAAAGTTGAGTCGTGCTTTTGTTCAAGGGAATTAAACCTGAGTCAGTATCTCTGTAGTGTATCTTGACCTATTTTTCAGTCGGCCATCCCTAGTTGTCAGCGTCATGTTCATTATCACATCATCTATATTGGTCCTTTTCTCGTGCCATTTTGAGAAGGTCTCCATTGAATTCTTGCTAGGGGATCTTGCTCTTATCGACTACAATAAATTGCTCTAAGGGCAGTTCTAAAACCGCACCCTGGCCCTATTTTCATTATTGATAGTTCAACTTGTGCTCAATATCAATTAGTATAATGGGTCTTTGACTGAGTGGTTTATCTTCTGTTCGACATCAACTTTCATTATCACACTTTGGGATTCGTGCAATGCCTTGGTTTCCATTTGACCCTATTGGTGGATTCCTCACCTTTGTGTCAACTTTCATTATTGGTTGGTTCAAAGGGTTTCTATTGTGCGCTAGCCACATCTTGTGTACACCGGAAACATGCCTCGGTTGGGTTACTACATCTTTGTTCACATGATTCCTTCCACATTATTGGCCTACGCGTTACACTCATGCTAGATTAATGAAGGATGCCTTAATGCCTTCCTTATAGTGGATCTTTTCTCATCGACTTCAGATCATTACTCTGGGAAAGAGATCTAGAGTCCATTTGGCAGTGCCTTAGGGTTTGCAGTCATCAGTGGCAGATTCCTTAGCTATCAACAATGGGAAAACATCATTGTCTCCTGATTGATAGATTCTTCCAAGTGTTTGAATACAACTCATTTATTCGCACTAGTTAGGTTGTACTAGGTACCTTGACTCTCATCATCATTATTGGTGAGTAGCCTTGCATTTGTTAATGGTATACATCAATGACTGGTAATCAAATGATTTCTCACATGGTCAACTCAAGATCATTTATTCCCATTATGTAGAAATGTACCACAGCAGTCGGTGAAGACCTTGGGTTTGCATTAGAATGTCTTGGTTCACTTGTCAGTTTCTCCTGTTTCTACTAGTTGACACCATCCACCTTATATGTTGTAGTTCCTTACATCAACATCTTATATGTTGGAACCCGAGTTGCGATGTAGTATCATTTATTCCATCATGTTCACTTGGTACTAAAGTGATTAGCTTCATGCTTCAACATCATTGATCAACTCTTTATATGTGATATTCAGACATGTACTTTCTTGATTATGATCAAATGATCCATTATGCATTTTCAGTTCCTTTATACTTGTATGCATATTGGATCCACTTTTGTACTTGACATGCAGAAATGCTTTTCTATTTCTGAGCATGGGTATGCCCGCCTCAAACAACAATTTCTTTCTGATCTCTTTTGCTGGCTTGGCAGGTTGAATTCTGGAGAACTCCTCCTTGGTCTTAGTATGATTCCTTCTATGCACTTAATACATTTTGGCCATCATGTACCCCTTCTAACCTCATATATTAAGGGGAATCTATTGTAGCACCATTTACCACTCTTGGTAGATTTGATTATGGCATAGGGAATCCCTTCCTTCCAGACTTGGTCCAAAATCTAAAAAACAATGTTTTATTCCCTATACGCTACTTTGCCCTGTGATAAAAGCGCGTACACATGGGTCAGCATAAACCCAACCCACGTATATATGTTAAAACAATTAAAAAAAATTAAGTTCCTTAATTTTAGGCAGAGTTCACGGGTTTTACCTGTTACTCACCTCCTATTGCCCATGGCCCAACTGTTTGCCAACTGAGAAAACTAATTTGGAGAAGTATAAATAAACCTCCATGGGAAGGCCTTAGGGGAGAAGATACGAGATATTGATACTATAGTGAGATTATCCCTGATCAAGTTTGACAAAATCCCTATGCCTCCTGCACTCCCTAATGCTTCAGGAAGCCCTTGTTTCCTTATTGGAGATATCCTTCATCTTTCTTGAGATATCATTGTATTGGTGATGGAGGAAGATTGCTGAGGCTGGGAAAGGATAGATCCAGAGGATGGTTCTGCTTGCAGCTGGAGAAGGAATCAGGTCGTATTTCTCCACTTTACTTGTAGCTAACTTCAATAAAGGAAAGCTATTATGTTTATGATATTAAATGTGTTTACGCATTTATTTATATTTTAATTCATTTATGAATCTTACATTGATGCATAATTGTTAATTCATTTATATGATTTAAAGTTAATATCATGAGCATGCTTTATGTTTCTACTACTGTATATGTTTCATTTGAATAATTTTCATGTTTCAAAGACATCAAGAGAAGTTGAGGGTTTGCACCTTGCGGGATCTACTAAAACGTAGGACTTTTGGGTAAGGACACTCTTACACAGTTCAGTAGAATAAAAATTTAGGTTGATTTCTTGAGCATTTCTTGTTGTAGTTTTCCCTCCGCTCTATTGGGGTTCTCAACCCAAGACCCTAGGGTGTTCTCACCCGCAACACTTATACAAGAAAACCCCAAATCTACCTCACCCAACAATTTTAAATGATCAAGAAAATTCAACTTCGACAGGATCTAATGCCACTGATGGTATAATTGGTTATGTTTGCCAAAAGTATAAGGGTAAAAGAAGAATTCTAAAAGCACTAAGACTTTGGCTATACAAGATTCACACACTGAAATCCTTTGTCTAGAAAATATTTTTGAAATAAATGTTGTAGAATCATCTACTGGGAAGAATCAACCATTCGGAGGTAAAAAGAAGGGGAAAGGTAAAAAAAACAAAATGCTTCTCAGAAAGAGAGACTGACTAAAAATGAACCTACTGATGAGAAAATGAAACCTTGTTATCCTTGCATTATATGTAATGAAGATAACTATACGAAGGAATGCCCACGTCAGGCAGCGGTGACCAAATACAGATAAGGTTCTCCAACTTCTGCTATTTTGAAGGATCCTTTTCCTTCTCAAGAAAGAAAAATGGTTTCGCATAACCCATATTCTTCTTCCACATCAGCAGATATCACGATGATGTCTTTGCAACAAGTTATGATAGCAAAAATATCAAAATATTATGTATCTAAGGGTCATGTAGTCAATGGAAACGACGCTAGTCCATCTAGCCAACCTTCCAATTCAACTCCTTCTCCTCCTTTTGAACCATTACAGATTGAGAAACCGAACCCTGACATGATGATTTGACCACCTCCCAAAGGTGTTATTCAAAAATCATCTTTCAACCCACATGCTAGAGCTGCTCAAAATTATAACATTGTTAAAGAGCTGGCCATGTCTCCTTCAACAATGTCAGCTCTTGAAATGCTGCAAACAAGTCCAACACAAAGAAAGTTACTATTGTCATATTGGAGCAATTGATCCTTAAGATTATAATCTTATTATTATTATTTTTTAACTTGAAAGTCATATACCTAGACTCCCACATAACCTGGAATTCTAGATACTAGTTTTTGTCAAAAACCAAACGAATGTTTCACACAATTATTAATGAAGGAGCCTCTACATGTATCATGTCTATTTCTTGTTGGGAAGCTTTAGGTTCTCCAAATATCAATATGTCACCTACCACTCTGAAAGCCTTTGATGGAAGAGGTTTTCATCCTTATGGAATCCTAAATGATTTGCCTATAGAGTTAGAAGGTAAGATGGTGATGGTCAAAGTTGAAGTTTTTGATGCCTAGATTGATTACAACCTTTTACTTGGTCGAAGTTGGACCTGTGCTATGTCTGCAGTGGTCTCATCACTATTTCGAATGATATTTTTCCCCATAAAGGGAGAATTATAAAAATAGACCAACTGTCATACTACACTTTTGACCCTAACTCTACTTGTAGCATACCTTTTGTCGGAAAAATGATTACTCTTTATGAGGATATTGGTGTTGGTTTACTCAAGGAATCATCGTTGATGGAATTTTTTTCACTTCCTCCACCAAATTTTCCTTCTAATGTTGCCCGGGTTAACATGATCACATCAAACACTATGAAATATTTTGATCTGTGGATAGTGCCTTTAGATTTGAATTGACATCATATGTCTATGAGATGCCTTTGATCCCACTTGAATTGGCTTATCAGGAAGTTCAATCATTTTCTAATCCACCATCTTTGGAGATTAATCGAGTGAATGAAATCAATGATGATTATGATTGATTACCTTGGTTGGAACCAATTTCACTTCCTGATCCTTTTGACAATACATTTCCAAATAATGAAAGTATTATGGAGAGCATGAATTTGGATGAAATGCCATGGGACGATTATCATCATAGTTCATCTTTTCTCCCTAACCTTGATACATTTGAGAATCATTTTCAACTATATTTTCGACTAAGATCGTAGACAGTCCGAAATGTCCCATGTCAGTTCTTCAAGATGAACTTGAAAAGAATTTGGGAAACATATCTACAATGATTTCCATTGATATCTCAATCAAAATAGGAATTATCGAGAACATTCACATAGGTTCTTTTTGCTCACTTGAAGAAATTCAAACGTACAAAGCCCTATTTCAAGAACTCCATGACATTTTTGCCTGGTCATATGAGGAAATGCCAAGAATTGACCCGAGTATTGTTGTTCACGAGATTAAGACTTACCTGGGTGAAAAACCTATTAGACAAAGATTACGTCTAGTGCATCAACAAAAGGCTACTGCTATTAAAGCTAAGGTTGAAAAACAACTTAAAACAAGTTTTATCTACTTGGTTCCATTGACTGATTGGGTTTCCAATATTGTTCATATTAATAAAAAGCAAGGGACCATTAGAGTATGTGTATATTATAGGGATATTAATAAGGCTTGTCCCAAAGACAACTATCCTACCCCCTATATCGATCAAATCATTGGCGATTGTGCTCGAAACAAAATCTTTTCTTTCATGGCTGGATTTTCTGGGTACAACCAAATCAACATACTCCCAGTTGATTAGCATAATACCACGTTCATTTGTCCACGGGGGACTTTCGAGTTCATTTTTCCGTTTATATTAAATAATGTTGACACAACCTTCCAAAGGGCTATGCCTTACGCATTTCACGATATTAAGCATATTATACAACCATATTTGGATGACTTGCCAATTCATTCGCTGAAACGAGAAGATCGTCCAACACATTTGAGAGCTATCTTTATCAGGTGCCGACACTACAATATACTCTTGAACCCCTCACAAATGTGTTTTTTGTGTGCAATCGAGTTGATTACTGGGATTTTTTGTATCAAAGGAAGGCATTCGTGTCAATCCGCTCAAGTTAGAGGCTATTCTGAATTTGCCTCCTCCTTCCAAGCTCCGCAACCTCCAAAGTTTGCAAGTGAAAGAAAACTTTTTACGTCGATTCATCCAAAAATACACTGAGCTAACTAAAGGTTTTACTCGACTGTTGAAAAAGGGCATCTCATTTACTTAGGATGAAATTGCTCAAGAATATTTTGATGCACTCAAACACATGTTGACCCATACACTATTGTTGCATCCTCCCGATTGTCATCGAGACTAATTTTTGTGTTTAGGTGCATCCGATGTCACCATTGGCATGGTTTGAGTTCAGAGATGAATTTAACGATGAGCATGTGATATATTATTTTAGTAAAAATGTTATGAAAACTGAAGTAAAATATGAACATGTGGAGAAATTGGCGTTGGCAATAGTTCAAGTTGTCCAAAGATTTTGTCACTACATTCTTTTATGAAAAACAACAGTGATTTCCAATTGCAACCCTATGGCTTACATTCTTACGAGATAGTTTCTAGGGGTAAAATATTCTAAATGGATAGTTATCCTGCAAGAAATCATTGATGTTTGCTAAATTGTTATGTGACTTTCCCTATACTGAAGCGGAAACTGTGGCAGAGGATTCTCTTCCAGAGGAATCCCTCTTTCTTATCAATACTTTATACCCTTGGTATGGATATATCATAGTGTATTTTCAAACCCAAAATTTTTTGCCATAATTGACTCAAATAGAATGTTGTCATTTTCGGTACCAATCCAAATAGTACGCTTTATCATCATTGTGCTGATTCCGTGTTCATATAATGTTTGAATCATGAGGAAGCTGTAAAGGCATTGAATGGATGCCATTATGGAGTTTGTGGTGGTCATATGTTAAGCTTTTCCACTGCCCAAAAGGCTTTGCTCGCTGGGTGTTTTTGGTGTTTGATGTTCAAAGATTGTATAACTGCGGTCTAAAAATGCCACAACTGTTAGATCTACTATTGAAAATGCTTGCCCCTCTAACTCTTCTTAACCCAATCATTGTTGTCGGTCCTTTTTCCAAATGGGGCATCGATTTCCTTACATGTAACCCTCACTCGTCCGTGGGGCATGGGTAAATTATCATAACAATGGATTATTTTATGAAATGGGTTGAGGCGATGCCTACATATAAGGATTATGACAAAACAACAACTGTTTTCATGTTCAATCATGTGACTACTAGGTTCAAGGTTCCACAATCCATTGTCACAGACCATGGTAGCCATTTTTGGAACTTTATGATGACCAAAATTACTACGAAGGTATGCCTGCGTCATGACAATCCTAATCCATATTACCTATGGGAAAAGGACCAAGTACAAGTCATTAACAAGGTTTTGACCACTATGATTAAACAAATTATCAGAATTCATAAATGAAATTGGAATCTCATGATTTTTCTAGCCTTTAGGGCATACTGTACCTCAACAAAAACTTCGATTGGTTTTATTCTCTTCCAACTGGTTTATGATTTGGAAGAAGTTTTTCCTATTGAATGTGAAATACCACCTTTGAAACTATAAATTGAATTATTACTAGCCACTTTTGCAGAGGAGGAACACTTTCTGTACTAAACATGACTAGATGAGACTCGTTATGATGTTGCATTAGCTAGTTAGACTGATGAGAAACAAGGTAAGGCACAATTTGATCAAAATGTAAAACCTCACTCATATTCAGAAGGTGACCTAGTCTTGGTGTATGATCAGGAGCATGATAGATTATGTGCTAGTAAATTCAAACCCATGTGGCATGGCCCTTATATTGTAAAAAGTGAACTGACAAAAGGGGCTTATGAGTTAGTTGATTATGAAGACAGTTCTTTAAGAAAGCCCATAAATGGTCTTTACCTGAAGAAATATTATGCTTAATTCACTCAGTGAAGAATTTGTATATTGTTGTATCATATTTTATGTGTGGAAATTGTTAGTAGGTTTTTATGAATTTCTGTTACTTCTCTTGCTTATCTTGTGTTACACTTGATTTTCAGATGTTGATGCTCCCTCAAACATACATTGAATTTGCTATTGGTGTTAGTTGTAGTACTAGGAATTTGTCTTCCACAATCTGGGTAATTTATTCACCCACCGATGAGTTAGTTTCTATTCATGAGATATGCCTTGGTGGAACAACGAATAACATCGCAGAGTATAGTGCAATGATTGAACTATTATCTGACACCATTTTATTTGGTATTCTTCGATTGGTCGTTAGGTTAGATTCTCAACTCATAGTATTACATTTAAACAGTGTCTATTCAGTAAAAAGTGTTACAATGTTGAGAATGTTTTTGTGGGTTCATCTCTTGGAGATAGAGTTTGATTACATCAAATTACAACAAATTCCAAAACATTTAAACACATTAACTGATGCATTGGCTAATTATGTGTTAAATTGGCATTTGTAAAACATCTTTAATAAAGAAAAGGAAAATATTCATTCATATATTGTACAAGATAGACTGAAATATAAGTAGTAGTTTTCACTAGTTAAAATGTCTATAAAAAGTGTGGCTTTACAAAATTGTCGTCCAAAGACATGAGGCCCCGTGGCCTTTATTATCTGAACATGCCGATACATCATCAAAAAAAAAATCTAGCCCTAAGACTAGCAACTATGCATGATGATCATGGTAGCAGATAATAACACGAGCTAATCATTGTAGAAAGTGATTAATCGGTCCAGGAATCCCCATGGTGTGCCTTTAATAGTGGAGAGGCAGGTCATTAACCCCAACATCTGGGATGTCTAAGGTCAACCTCTCTAGGTTGTGCTCCAGCTCAGTCATTGCCTCTATTGTGTTGGGGTTTTGTTTTGCAGGAACTATTGGCTGCTCACTGTGCCTATCAAATTTGTGTAGTCTTGCTGGTCTCACTGAGCCCACATTTGCATGTTCATTTTGGACAATTAGTTTTGGATGCCAAGAAACAAAAAATTCAACGACCACCAAAATGTGAATTTTTTTACCTAGGTCACTCCACTGCATCCTAGCTGATAGTGGCATTTATCGATCACCCATGTAATCCATGCTTGCAGATGGAAAGTATTCAATCATAAAGATTTGATGTTCTAACCATCCAAAGAAATTAGGAGTATATTGAATCATTGGGCCTTCACCTCCTCCATGGTGTGCCATCAATATGACCCACTTTAGCATGCAGGGATCTCAAGATCCTCCTCCATCTATGGCTACCTGTGGGGCGAGAAGGGGGATTCTTTCTAGAGCTAACGAGATAACAAAGCCACCATACCCCAAATTCTTGAGTTTTTTGGTTTTCGCTCTAGTTAGTTTCCCTTTCAGGTTGGCAACTACCCCTTCACATCAGTTGAATATTGTAGGTTGCAGGCACTCTATGGAAATATGCATCTAAGCCTTGGTGAGCAAGTGAAGTGCTGCACTCCCACATAATCATGCAATAGTGAAGCCAATATCTATCAAAGGAAGCCTATCAATGGTTTTGATATCAATTCTCCCATCTTTGAGTGTAGCTCCTTGAAAGCAATGTTTCACTAGATAGGTGGTAGTTGTTTCACCACCTCGTCTATGTCCATACAAAGAAATGTCCACTCCACAACGTGGGAGCCCAGAAAGGAAATAGATGCCATTGACATCGATAGTGAGTCTATGGTCTTCGATAACAAAGTACTCTTCATGTACATTCCACTTTCTCATCATCCATTCCAACAAATCTAGCTGGGCCTTCATGCTTAGAAATGTGAAAAAATTATACAGGCCATAGTTTCTCAGAGTCTGTATTGTTTCTGGATGGTTCAAAGAAGATATATCTTGTTTTTTGTGTTCACATTCTCTCCACTCCATGTTCGTGGCTCAAAACCCTGTAAATAAACATGGAGGATCATTAAAAAACTTTGTGGTAATTTTTTACAAAAAATTGGGTGTTTTTCATTAATTTTGCAAATCCCTCGGTGCTGTGCACGACCACTTTTGAAGAATGATATGGATATGCATCGTTCTAGCCCTAGAAACCATGCAAATCTCATTTTTATGTGTTAAAAAATCAGTTTGTGTGTGCAAGCTCAATGAAGATGAAAAACACACACTGGGGGTGATTTTTTATTTGATAAGCCCCCCCAAAAAGAACCTAAATACACAGTGAAATGAAAAATAAAAGAAACAAAAATGAATATATCGAAGAGATGGTTTACCTAGAGAAGACAACTCGTGATTTGGTCCAATGGTTTGTCCAAATCTACCTCTGAATTTCTTCATGAAAAATGCACTCGATCACTCTCAAATGGTAAAAAGTTTTTTTTTGTTTGGATTTTTATAAGTTTTTTAGGCCCAGTAAAATATTATTTTTTGCCTATTAGCCTCTGAAATTCAAATTTTTAATGTTTTCACTATATTTTTGAGTAGTGACGATAATTTTTGAGTTTAAATGTGCAGATCACAAGTTATTTATGAAAACTAATGATTTTGGTGGTGAGTATATTTTAATCACCTTTTTTAACTTGTTAAAAACTTACGAAAACACGAGACAAGGAGTTACCTTTATGTACTTGAATACTCGAACTCATAAAAGTAAACGAATAGTTGTCTATTCAGTATAAGTTTACCCCTTTTACAGAGTGAACTAGACTATTTATGAAAAAGGTATACGTTGACTAATCATGGTCAATAGAGTTCTCTCTTGCGTTATTTTACCCTTTTTCAGGCTTGAGAGACTAAATTTACGAAAAGGACACTGTGGAGTTTACTTATGCTTTTCTCCTGACTCCCTAAAAATGAAAAACACTGAGCTTTACTTTCTCTGGGCTCGTTAAAATTTTACGTTGAAAGAACTGAATGACTTTTCTTTTTGTGTATTTTCGAGCTCTTTAAACATGAAAATGACATCGAGTTACCCCTTGACTGGACTCGTAAAACTTAAACAGTGCAGGACTCATCAATCATGATGAGACCGAACCACTCCTTCATAGGGTTCATTAAAAATACTCCAAAGGATGAGCTTACATGACAAGCATATGTTATCCTCCTCAACCTTGCCAAAAATAAAGAGGTACTTGCCAGCAATGGTAGGGGGGAATTTGGGAATAGCCTTTTCTTTTTGTGTTATAAAAGGTAGTATGTCGCTCTTGAACATGACACTCTGTCACTTTTGTATGCGGGTTGGGAAATCCATTTGCCTCTCAGCTGACCATACCTCATTGAAAATCTTCAGTTGGTTTGGGTATTATTTCTGAGTCAAATGCTTCCAAGTTAGAATGTCGTGTTGTCGATATGTTCAAGAGAAGTCCAACCTCAGTTGAAATTACCTTGCAATTCATAGTCTTCAATCACGTCGACCATCCTTGAGTCAGTCCAAGATTACTCCAAACTGTTGTTCTTCAAAAACTTGACATGAGTTTCGTGTCGTAGGCCCTCCTGCAATGGGTTGCTTCCTATTGACTTCAGATCACTATCTAGGAAGGTGATCTAGAAGCCTTTAGTACCTTGGAGCCTAGATTCCTTAATGGTAGGTTTCTCACCTTCGACAAAAATTTCTCATCATTGACCTTCGATCAAATGATTCTATGAGTGTTTGACATTAGGACATTTATTCGCACTTCATAGATTGTACTGGAAATACCTTGAGAGCCATTGTCAGTATTGGTGGTTTCTCTCGCACGTGTTAATGGTTCACATCATTGACTGGTAATAAAGTGACTTCTACCATGTTTGACTACAAGACATTCACTCGCATGGCTAGATTCATACTATTAATTGAGAGATGGAGATCAAGACCTTGGATCTAGTTTCATCCATCTAAGATGCATGGAGTTATTAAATATTCATGATTGTAAACATAGATCCATTGATGTTTGCATCCATACTATGTCTTTTGTCGGCATGGATCTTTAGATGTATTTCCATACTGGTTCTCTAAGACATTTATGTTTTAAGTATGGGAATTCCCACCTCAGTGATGATTTTGTATTGCATTGTAACATTTGATTGATTGTTTCAGGTCTCCTACTATAGTCTCTAACTCAAACCTTGGCATGATAAAGCACTTTTGTCATCAAACATCTTTTCTGACTTTGCACTTTAGGCGGTGATCTGTTACACGTCATTTTTTCACATTAGCCAGATGAATGTCAGTTTGGATATTTCGCTATCAATCAAAGTGTTTCAAAGCATTCCCTTGCAAGGCTAGAACTCAAACAATCCAAAATAGAATGAAATTCTTGGATCTCAAGGCTCAAAAACCTATTTTTGGCTTCCTCTGTAGTTCCCTATTCCATTTCTGTGCATACACAGAAGACACCATTAGAAACTGTGCAAAAGTACGCTTTGTTCTACACTATGGCCTACACACATGACTTAATGCAATTAGAAAATAAAAAGTAAAGTATAGAAGCTTTGAATGGATGCCTACTCAAGCTTGATCCCTCCCATCATGGAGCTACTTTCCTCTCTTTGTGGAACCCCTATCCCACCATTTGTGGATCTCATCCTTTAGGAAGAGGATCCCAAACCTTCTCCTCTTGGCCTATAAATCAAACACGTGCCAGAGGATTGGAGAGGACCATTGAAGGTAGGCTTATGCTACAAAAATAATGCTAGGAGGCTTTACATCTAAGGAGAAGATTGGAGATTGTGAGAAGAGGCTTGTAACATCAAGGCTTTGAGGTTGTATGTTTTTTCTCCATTTCATTTATTAAAAAGTAACTGTTCTTTCCTAATCATGTCCTCTTTGATATCGTTTTTGTGGGACTCCTTGATCACTCATATAGGTTATGATTGGTTATTGATTCAATTTATGATGTATCCTGAGTTAAATATTTGATTTATCTTTCATTCTATATAATAGATGATTTGATCTTTTGTGTGTTTCTATCTAAGTAGATCTCCTTTGAAACATCATGGAGAAGTTGTGGAAAGCACTAGAACGATCTCTAAAGCATCAAGGACAAGCTAACTGTCAAAGGCAGTGAAAGGGACTTTGACATGCATTTTGATAAAATGGTAATTGATCTCTTGTGTATTAATTGTGTCAATCAACCATAAGGTAAGGAAAGGTAGCAATGATTTTATTCTTTGTTACTTAGATATTTCATTTGAGATTTAGGGAGATTCGTCTTGTTCACAAGATGGATTAGTCCACCTAACATGATGATCATTTTATGGAAATATCAAATATTCTTATTTACTTTTCTCTTTGATAGGGAAACCTCCTGATCAGCTAAGCTCCAACATAATTTACTTTAATACATGATTCATAAGGATTCAAGCTTATTTATTTCTAGTTAAGAAACCCTAATGGTAACCAATTTCTAACTACCTAGCTAACCTTATTTAATGAGGACATAATATAGTTACTTAATACAAGCTACCAAGTGGGCCTAATTTACTGATAACAAACATAGTGGACCAAGTGCACTTTATATTAAATGACCACCATACCTACATTGTTATTAACTACAACGAGCCCTTTGACCTAATTTGATTTGTAAGTTGTTGCGATTAATCCACTAGAACAATTCATTAGAACAAATTTGATAAAATACTAAAATTTTTGGTGTGAAGATTAATTTCCTTTAGATCATAAATTCTTTAATTTACTAGTTTTATGCTTAAATGTATGAAATAGTTGAAATGTGAAAAATATAGAATAGAAAAATACTCACACACCACCCACAAATAAAGACAATATTCACCTTGGGAAACTTGTATGGGGAAAACCCAACTAGAAGATGACTCATCTATACTCTTTGTTTCTGTAGTATGGAAACATGCAAACGCAAAGAAAAAGGTATTCTTTGTGGAGTTACCTAAGACCTATGACTTGAAAGGATACTATAGAATATTATCCTCTCCTATTTTTCATTCTAATTTCCCACCCCTAGATTCTCTAATCAACTATGGAGAAAATATAATGACATCAAATAGAACCCTTCTCATAGTGACTTGGTATTTAACATTTCCCAATAGCCATCTCAGGGTAGGCTTTTGACTTTCTCAACCCTCAATTGGAGTTATATTTTTGGACCTTGTAGAATCTTCTTGAAATCCCACACATGTCTAGCCCCATATACATGAGTATTAGGGGGTGATGTGACATCCTCCTGTATCATGGTGGTCAACATGGTAGGTCAACTTGCAGGAGGTATAAGTGTTACTTACAAACTCGAATTGAAGTGATTCTTGTGATACTAGAAAGGCCCTTGAGTGTTGATTAGTTAAGGGTTCTTTCACAAGTGAACAAAAAGTTTTGACCTCAAAAATGCCATTTGATGTCGCAAAATGGATTCATAAGGTTTCAAACCCCAATATCCTAAATTAGGGCATGCCATTAAAATGACCCTGCAAGTTGATTCCTCTATATTTTTCCACTCTAAAAACATTGACATAGATGAAAAATAATATAAAAATCCAGTATGGATTATTATTACACCTTAGAGTTATTAAAAAAGTAGACAAACTCAACCTTTTTGGCCATTTTATTTTTTTCGAAATTCCAATGATATGGGTCATCTTGAAATAGACCTAAACCCTTAAGGGAAAGGCTCCATAGTCAAAGTTAACGTTAATTAAGTGGAACTATAATTTATGGAAAAATGTTTATTAAACTTTAGATAAAATTTGAACAAAAAAACAGGTTGAGTTTGTCCATTATTTAACTTAATCCATTACACTCGTAGCAAGTATCCCACCAATAATACCAAATGAGGCATATTCAAAATACCCTAATTCAAAGCCTTGAGTTTGAATTGAGAAATTCTAAGAAAAAATAGAAAATAGATAAGGAGATGATGTTGGAAACAAGAAAGACGAAGGCACCAATCAAAGATGAACAATACAAACATAATAACATAATTTGATTAATTTCCGACAAATGACAAAAAAGAACATAAGGACCTCTTTTTTTGTGTGGTCCACTTGAATTTATTGTATGTAGTGTCTTAGTTTCTAGGATGACCCGGGTGGAACACTTCGTGGTTTCTGAATCATATTCTAGCTTTGGTTCGTAACCTCGTACTTCAACTGTCATTAGCACACCAATAGAAGAAATACCTCAATGCAACTCTAATGCAATCTCCCTAGTTATTGTCTTAGACTAGTAATTCTGAACTTGGTCTCTTTTGGTATATGTCTTGGTTATTTATACTATGCATTCATGGCGTATTAGACTATAGGTGCTTATGGTTTCTCTTTTGCCAAGCCCAACACATCCATTGCATGTAATTTTTGAAGGGCTATCTAGTTAATATATTATTTTTTTATTTTTTTTGGGCTAGTTGTGGATCACTAGAAACAAGTTATGGTCAGTCTATTAGCTTGCAAGTTCCCACCCAATTTTCTGGGACAATTTTGCTATCTATATAAACTTATTTTTTTTCTAATATAAATATTTCTATCTAGCTTAAAAAAATGTTTTCATATATATTCCAAATAAAAAATATGGATAACAAGAAGTTTGTTCCAAATGTTAAATGTTAAAAGTTAACATAATTCAAATATAGATTAAGTAACCTAACTTATTGATGCCTAATTCAAATACTAGATTAAGTAACCTAACTTATTGATGCCTAATTCAAATACTATATTAAGTAACCTAACTTATTGATGCCTATTGAAAGAGGTTTTTGTAAAATTAACCTAGTTATCGGAAGGGAAGAGAGTTAATTAGTTCATTTTTGGTTTGAACCCAACTATTTGTTAATGTGATGATGTTGATATTAAAAATAAATGACTAAGAGAAACTTGAGAAATTAGGAGTTGTCTACCGAGGCGGAGGAATTTCCCGGACAGTCAAAAGTGGCCGGAATCCGGGCAAAAAAATTTCATAAAATCTTGTAGAGGCAGTGTTTGAACAGTGTTTTTGATGGTGGAAATGGATTCGGCACCATCAAAAACATTTAGGACATCTAAAATTTTGAAGTTTAACAATTATAACTTGGATTTACAAAAATCCTTGCCAGATTTTCTCTAAATATGACTGGAATTTCCATAACTTTCCAGGCAATTCCTCTGGCTAGTTAGACTACAGCGAGAAATTATCTTAAATGAAGAGACTTGAGATATAGTTAGTCTTCCGAGATTTTTTTGGGCTTTCCACCCATTTAACAACTTAGCAAGATTTTGTCATTCCACGTATTTTAAGAATACTTTTTTCTTTGAGATATACATAACATCTTTTATTCTTATTTTTTGTACATGGATTATCAATATTGTGTAGAATCTACTAAGTTTTTAAATGTATGTTTTTGCACACATAATTTACATAGTTCGTTCTAGATTAATGACTAAATATCAAAGCATTTGTAATGAACTTTATGTAGGCATGATTTAGTGAAAGGGATTGATGTGAAGTTTAAGTAGTCCTTAAATTTGTTTTTAAAGAGAAGGTGTTCTAATAAAGAAAAAGTAAATGAAAAAGATTATTGGAAAAAAAGATCGAGTAATGTATATAATTATTTTTACTATCATTAACCATTTTGGTTTCTTCATGCTTGAACAAGTATCATTCAATATATATTGATTAATTTTTTGTTTGTTCAAAAAGCAATAATTTTGAAGAAAGAGTATAAAGGAAAATACTAACAAGGCTAAATAACTTAAAGTTAGTAATGTACAACAAATTAAAAGATGTATGGATTTGTTTTGTGTTGAACAAGGGACATATTCTTATATTAATGGATTTGATAAAGAAAAAGAAGTGCCATTGAGTACAAAGCATCTCATAGAAAGTGGGAATTTGAACCACTTTCTATATTAGGTATTGATTTTAGTATCGCTGGGAAATTATATCACATTGTTCCTTCTTCTTTAAGTGGGTACTCTCTTTTCCATGGAGGGTGTATATGTTTCACACACTAATGTAGTTGAACTAATAGAGTAGATGGTATAATGTACAATTATAAATATTGAGAAATGTCGACCCATTATACGTAGAGCATTTAGATTTATGGAATTTGTGAAAATTATAACAAAATGAAAGAAAATAATCAAATTTTAGTCTACCATAAGGGAGAAGGATAAGGATAAGGGAGAAGGATAAGGAAAGGGAGACGGATAAGTTCCAAGTTTTTGGATTTTTTTCGTAAAGTAAAAGGAATTTTAGTTGCTCAAGTATTATATCTATATATTGATTTATTAACTATTATGGATATTTTATTAGAAAAGTTCAACATAACAAATTTGATGAAAGTATTGGAATCTTTACTACAAAAAAGTACTCCACAAATAAACATGAGATTTCACCTTAGTTATGGGAGAAACCTAGCTAAAAGGTGAGGTTTCTTTGCTCTCTTCTCTTTAGTATGAGAATATGAAAATACAAAGGAAGACGTGCTCTTTATGGAGTTACCTGAGACTTGTAGCCTATAATGTTACTACATAATATTATCTACCTTTTTTCTACTCTCTAACTTCTCATGCTCAACCACTCTACTCAGTTATGGAACAAATATAATAACATAGAATGTAACCCCTTCTCTTCCTAACAACTTGATATTTAATATTGTCGGATAACCATCTAGAGGGTAGGTTTTTGACTCCCTCAAACCTCAAATAGAGTTACAATTTTCACCCTTCTATAATCTTCTTGAAATTTCACATGTGGCTAGCCCCATATGACTGAGTAGCAAGGGTTCGTAGAACCCTCACATAACGTGATGGTGAACATGGTAGGTCAACTTGTGTGAGGTATAAATTTTTCATATGATCTTCGATTGGAGTGATTCTTGTGTCGTTGGAAAGGTAGCTAAATTTAGATCAATGTTAAGGGCTCCTCACACATGTGAGGAAAATTTTGACCCAAAATAATGTTGCTTGTTCTTTTTGTTCTTCCAATTCTTCTTCTCCTTATTCCTTTTCATGCTCTATGATGGTTGTTTCCTATAAATCTTCATTTTATTTTGCTTTCTCCTTTTGAGATAATGCTCATATACTCTTACATCAATTATTTCAACTACTTTGTATAGTATTTTTTGTAACATTTTGTTGATGGTGCTAGACCCACCAACATTCGAGGGGATCTCCCTAGTAAGAAGTCCCAACTAGACCTTAGACCATTTGGAGTAGAAGTCCCATTAGTGGGTGGTAATGTAGTGCCTTGACCACGATAGCATGTAGAGATAAGTACGATGACTTTGGGTGGAAGCAAGTGCGTGACCTTGTAGCGAGTCAAGTGAGATGCATGGGGGTTCTCATACACGGAGGGGAAAATGAAGTGTGCCACTTAGAAGCCTATAATACTATGCAACTTGAAAGGAACACACGAGAAAAATGACATCATAGGCTAAGATGCAAAATAGTACACACGTTAAAGTGAAGGGTTAATTCAACAACGCACATTCAACAAGATTCATACAATTGCATACAAAGTAGTTCATAAGAAAATGCATAGGTTAAAAAAAGTACATTGTTAAAGCAACCAGAATAGTAAAACTACAATAACAACATATGCATGAAAGTTTGTTGGATTTCTTATTATTATTATAAGTGAAAGTTCCATCCATACATACACCATTGACAACCACTAGCCCCAATAGTGGAACATTACATTCAAGAACACCTTCTCCTCCAAAGAAGTACACTCACTCTACACTGTGGAGAAGCCAAGGCTTGTCACCATACTCCCATGCCTTCTCTAAGCCTAAGCCTGGCTAAAATCTTGGATCCCAATAGCCTATTCTATGAGTTATGAGGTTCTATTTATAACAAAGGATGGGGTGACCCTTGACATTCCCTTTTGCGACCTTTTGATTACCCTCATGAATCTTCAACTCCTTTACAAATAACTCATTACATTACACAGTGACTGCTCACATTCCACTAGTGACACTTGGAATTTCACTTACAACATATTTACAAATAACATACATTTTCCACATGTACCCATGTGAGACAAAATAAGCTAGAGACATCCTAACAAGATAAAACACTATGGTTTTGAATTTTATGGAAATACCAACTCGAGAACCTCCACTTGATGCTTCTCAGTCACGTACTGATGCCAAGCTTGTTACTATGCGATGATGTCCCCAAACTGCTTGATGGAGTATTTCTGATAGTGGACTCTTGCCTCCATAAATTTTGGGTATATGGTCTTGGAACCTTTGTCCAACTCATCCTGAAGCATGTGCAGCATGGTATTGACCATGAAAGGACCACCAATGCACTTCTGCATGTTTTGTGTGCTCAGATCCAAGTCATTGTGGGCAGCCTCTCATCTTAGTTGTTCCACATACTCATCGATATCTAGACATAATTGGTTCTTGTGTTTAGCATTAGTGATGGAACCTGTATCTTTTCACTCTCTTCCTTAGCTGTTGGCTGTTCTGGCTCATCAACTTGTATTGGTGTTGCTTTCTCTATCATTGTGCCTTGCCTTTGTTCTGCTTCGTGCTTCTACTTCTCTCTTGTTCTTTCCTCCTTAACTCCCATCCTTCCTTCAGTTCTTGCTCTATTTTCTACGATCTCATTTTTGTTACTTGCAAGCTATGCTTTTCTCTCTTCCTATGCTATGTTGTTTGTGTCCGTTGCTTTCTTTTGGTTCTTCTGCCAAAGGTTCCTACATGAATATTGAATCCACTTTCAATTTGCAACTCTGTTCTCCCTTCATTATGTCATTAACTTCCTATTTCCTTGATCTTGTACTAGATTTATGCCTTCTTCCACTACTGATGGTCTTGCTGCCATTTTACTGTTGACTCATTTTATATGAAAAGTTGAGTGTCCGCATATATTGGCAAGTTAACTAGTGCTTGCTCAACTTCTTCCACAATACTTTTTTCAGTGGTCTCTTGAATTAGTTCTCTTTAATGCCATGGTACAATGGTTCCTGGAGAGAAGTGCTTCATGAGTGTGGTACCTATGGGACATAAAGGATACTCATGGCAAGCAAACATTAGCACTTACAAATCTAACTTGACAACATGATCAAGCAACAATGAGGTCACCTGATGAGAGGGATTGTGCAATTTTGACTGGCACGAGTGATGGAATGACTATGGGAACTATGCACTATGCAATCCCAATAGTTAGTGTAGAAGCTTGATGACTGGAACTCCGCAATGTGTAGTTCAGTCTAGGCCAGGGCCTGGGAGAGACTGCACATTACACAGTCTCAATGGCCAATATGGGATAATGGCTCCTAGAACTGTGTAGTGTGTAGTTGGAGCCAACCTAGGATAAGCTCTAGGTAATTTTAGAAGCCAAGGTAGAGGCCTTGAGCTCCCATATTTCACAATCCATGCAATGAAGTATAAGATTCGAGAAAGGGGACCCATACCTACTCATGTGGAGTGTGAAAAACAAGTATATATAAAGGATGATGTGAAGTTGAGTGCAAATATGAGTAAGTGTTGATGCATGCATGTGAAACAAGTGTGGAAATTGATTAAACTGAAGGAAAATGAAGCATGTGAAGAGAGTTGCCACAACGACGACCATTGGTGCAAAAAAGGGAAAAATCATGTGACACTTGGGAAAGGAAATCTATAACTTGAAACAACACTTCTACAAGCTAAAACAAGTTAAAGAACCAGGAGTCATTCAAAGAAACAAGTAAAGCAACACTCTCACAAGCTAAACAACAAAAAGGGATAGAAAAAGTGGCAAAAAATTATAAAAGAAAAACTCATTGAGAAAAGCAACGACAATGCTCTGAAGTATCATTGATCTCCTCGGGAATGCTAGAGCATGATGATCGAATGTACACATGAAATCTAGAGGTGTCCATCCCATATGATTGAACAAATTGGAATTTATGATGCAGATGCCCTAGATCAAGGACATAAGTGACACTTGGTGGAAACTTCTAAGGATAACGATGTGCCACCTTCGGAAAACTAATGATGGATCCCTACTTCCTAGGGATTCTTCTTGCGTTTTTTCTTTTTCGATAAAACTACCATGTATTTCTCAGAGAGATTATGCAATTATGGCGAGAACCGGGCAACTCCCTGCTTCATGCGCCGAGAAGCTTCTGAGCAGAAAGGCTTCTGCACAATTTATGGGCTGAGTGGCTCTAGGATGCCTCTCATGTTCTTCACAATTTCCCAACTTAAGGCTGGCTGTCATCTGACACTGCACAATTCTTGAGCTCAAGGCTCACTATGAGCTTGGACTGCATAATTCCTGAGAGAAAGGTTGGTTTCCCTCAAGGATTGCATAGTTCTCTAAGGTAAGATCGAAACTGGATGAAAACTAAGTCAAGAGATCATCTTGTGGATTAGATAGTAAACCAAGTAAGCAAACACAAGCCAGGATGAGGCTCAATCAAAGCACAAGTACCTAGATCAGTGCAAGATGAGCTGTTAAGGTTTATAAAGAAGGCTCCAAAATGAAGCATGGGAAAAATTTTGTAGGGTGGTTGTAGCCTCTAAAACATTGGAAACACAATGGTAGAACTCCAACTCTCTGCGTGGAACTTGTTTCATGCAAAGTGACTCTAACTCTTCAAGAAGTATTGTTTAATTCTTTGATTGTCATAGCTTCTTCACTTAGCTTGAGTTAAATATGTAGTCCGTACCATTCTCCTTATTGGTAGCACACATGCGAAGCCAAGTCAAAATAAGTTGTTTTGATTGGGGATGAGGGGTATATATATTCACAAGTAAAATAATTTGTTAGAGTTTTAGTTTCATCTCTGGTGTTGCTCTACTGCTAGCAGATATGGACAATACCCTGATGGATTCACTTCAGGAACAAAAGAATTTCTCTGCTGCTAGTGAGCCTAAACAATACCCCGATGGAGTTAATTTCTTCACCTCTCTGTGTAGGAAGCCTTTCTCTTCTTTCGCCCTTATTTTTTTTTCATTTTTCATTTTCAACGAAATGTGCATAGTCACTTATTTATTTCATGAGGCGGAAGAGGGATCCTGACTTATTGAGAGAAGAAGAGGTTGTCCCTTCAAAGAAGGATGTTTATATATACCTTTGACATACTTTTTAAGGTTCCCCCCCTCACCTTACTCTACTTGACTAAGTTGACAAGGGTTAACCGAATATAGAAAATCGATAAGAGTAGGTGGTACTAGTTAAGAGTGCAAGCATCGTGGTTTCACCATGACTCACTATGAAAGGAACACATTTTCCATTAGGGTATCATTGACTAGAACAAATGCAATTTCTTCATAAAGAGAAGGAATATATAGATAACCGAGTGCTGCTAGTTGTACAAGTTCTCTTTTATTTCACCTCACTTGTCTCAAGAAGCCAAACATAGTTTCTTACAGAAACTAATCCTATGGGTGCACAAGAAAACAAGAAAAGGAAAAAATTAAGATGAAGCAAAGAAAAATAAGAAAAACAAAACAAGAAAGCAAACACTACTCCTACTCCTAAGCTAAGCAGCGCATGGGCCAACTCACGTGAAGTGATATTTCTGATGCAACCACCAGTGCATTGGTTGATCCATGTAGGAGATAGCATGATTGATCAGAAATATATTCAAGCATACCAATATACAAGAAATATGAAAAAATGCAAATGAAATTTTTCGAAGTTTGAATGCATCCATAGAAAAGGAAAGGTTGAAAGCACATGAAAGGCACTCAGCGGACGTATCATGGCGTTCTGTCACATTGTGCGTGGATGGAAAGCATGTACACACCTTCAAACTTGACAAACAAGCAAACATGAAGAAAGAATAAAATTTTTGTTTCACAACAGTGCTTGTTACATATGACTCATCCAATACATGAGAAATAGGATCGTGTGATTCTGGTGGAGGATGTGAAAAATGTGAATTGGATTGATTATGTGAACGAGAGAGTGATGCGGAGTTTAGGGAGATTCAACAGAGTTCTAATCGGAAGTGGAATTGACCTCAAGGCTATGAGAACCTGACATAACCATTAGCTCAGGTTGAAGTGATTTTGACAACTTGAGGAGTTTCCACTTCATCAGAAGAAGGATCATCAAAGATAGTTGACTTAGAAAGATAAACAATAGGTGAATCAGAATTGCGATAAAATGAATGAGTGAAAATATCACGACAACCATGATCATAAAATTCAAGATTAACAATGGCATCCTCATGATTTGACGAATGATAAAGAGGGGGTGGTGAAAAACAAGAATTTTCACCCTTTGAATTTCTAGAAATGAAAGATGAGAGATTGAGTGGATCTCGGAAGAAATATTTGTCCTCTACGTAATCGAATGAAAGACTCACATCCCATGTGTTCTATGAATGATCATAAGTGGAAACATCCATATATGAGTTTTACAAGATGGAACATAAATGTTAGAATCATGGAAGATGTCAAAATAAATTGGACAACGTACAGACAGAAGGAGGCCATCCTTCGCCATAGATTCTTGTTGAGGCCCCTACACGTAGTCATAAAAAATAATAGCACAGGTTGGCTTTTCAATCCCAACTCCATCCAAAATTTGATTCTCGTGAACATCACATATGGAATCCGGAATGGATGAACACAAAACACAAAAATCTAGAGGACCAAAGGAACTAGTGGATGAACCCTGAGAAGATAAGACCACGGGATAACCATTAGGCTTGCAGTCCAAATCTACTTATAAATCTAGAGCAGGTGGGGTAGGAGGGGATGGTGACAGTTCAATAGGTGGGTTCACAAATTATTCCACCTCATCCTGTAGAGCTAGATTTGTTTGATGAGAAGGGGATGAAGGGTCATTTGGGACAACAACCTCATCCATCTCATATGTAGAAGCTCTAACACCGAGGTATGTTGGGAGAGAGTCGGAAGTTTCCAAATTTTGCCAATTCTCATAGATGTAAAAAATATATTGAAATATTCCTTCCAAAAATTTCTAGTCAACTTCATCTTCTGGAAATTCAAAACAGTAATGAAGAAAATGATCATAAAAGTGCTCAAGTGATTCGTCAGGTGCTTTTTGTAATTTAATTTTTTTTGATGAAGTGCTTTACGGTCATAAAGAACGAAATCACAACACAATTCTCTGAACATGTGATCGAAAGAGTGTATAATGGTTGCATGAAATGTGCGACACCATTGCTTGGTGAGCCCTTCGAACATGAAAGCGAACAACCCATAGGTGATGTCATCTGAGGGGACATCATTCCTGTCACAAAAGCCCAAAAAGGCAATTGCATGAATGAATAGGGGTGTTCCGTTTTCACCGTCAAATTCGTATCCTGACAAGTCATCTATAACATTTGTTGACACATCAAAATCAACAGTGTGAGAAAAACATGTTAGGGTTGTGATTGAGATATAAGTCATGAATGATGTGCAGAAATTCAAAATAGGATTCAAGGGCTTAGCTTGTCATCTGGCCCTTCTTCTAGCGCTAGAAATGTTGACGGTGCTATACCTACCGAAATTCAAGGGGATCTCCCTAGTAAGAAGCCCCAACTAGACCTTAGACCATTTGGAGTAGGAGTCCCAGAAGTGGGTGGTAATGTAGTGCCTTGACTGTGATAGCACGCATAGATAAGTGCGATGACTTTGGGTGGAAGAAAGTTTGTGACCTTGCAGCGAGTCAAGTGAGATGCATGGGGGTTCTAGCACATCGAGGGGAATAGGAAGTGTGCCCCTTAGAAGCCTGTAATAGTACGTAGCTTGAAAGGAATAGATGAGTGAAATGAAATCATAAGCTAAGATGCAGAATAGTCAACAAGTTAAAGTGATGGGTTAATTCAACAACATACGTTCAACAAGATTCGTACAATTGCATACATAGTAGTTCATAAGTAGATGCATAAGTTAAAAAACATACATTGCTAAAGAAACCATAATAGTCCAACTACAATAACAACATATGCATAAAAGCATGCTGGCTCTGTTATTATTATTATAAGTGAAAGTTATGTGCATACATAAAACCACTAGCCCCAATAGTCGAACATTACTGTCAAGAACACCTGCTCCTCCAAAGAATTATACTCACTCTACAATGTGGAGAAGCCAAGGCTTGTCATGATATTCCCAAGCCTTCTCTAATCCTAAGCCTAGGAAAAATCTTGGCTCCCAAAAGCCTATTCTATGAGTTATGAGGCTCTATTTATAAAAAAAGGTGGGGTGACCCCTGACATTCCACTTTGTGACCTTTTGACTACCCTCATGACTCTTCAACTCCTTTACAAATAACTCATTACATTACATAGTGATTGTTCACATTCCACTAGTGACACTTGGAATTTCACTGACAAAATATTTAAAAATAATATATATTTTCCACATGTACCCATGTGAGACAAAATAGGCTAGAGACGGCCTAAGAAGAAAAAACACTATGATTTTTGAGTTTGGAGAAAGACCAACTTAGAATCCTCCACTTGATGCTTCTCGTCCATGTATTGATGCCAAGCTTGGTACTGTGCGATGATGTCCCCAAACTGCTTGATGGTGTCTTTCTAATAATGGACTCTTGCCTCCATAGCTTATGGGTATATGGTCTTGGAACCTTTGTCCAACTCATCCTGAAGCATGTGCATCATGGTATTGACCATGACAATACCACCAATGTACTTCTGCATCTTTTGTGCGCTCAACTCCAAGTCATCGCTGATGGCCTCTCATCTTAGCTGTTCCACGTACTCATTGGTCTCTAGCTATACTTGGTTCTTGTGTTTAGCATTGGTAAGGGAACCTGCATCTCTTCACTCTCTTCCTCATCTGGTGGATGTTCTAGCTCATCAACCTGTATTGGTGCTATTTTCTCTGTCATCGTTTCTTGCCATTTTTCTTCAAGATCCTTATTTTGCTTCTCTCTTGTTCCTTCCTCCTTAGCTCCTATCCTTCCTTCAGTTCTTGCTTTGTTTGTTGCGGTCTTAGTTCTGGTACCTGCAAGCTTTGCTTTTCTCTCTTCCTCTACTTTGTTGTCTGTGTACTCTACTTCCTTTTTCTTTTGCTACCAAATATTCCTGCATGAAGATTGAATCCGCTTTCACTCTGCAGCTTTGTTCTCCCTTCATTATGTCAACAACTTCCTCTTTCCCCAATCTTGTACTGGATTGCTGCCTTCTACCACTACTGCTGGTCTTGCTACCATGTTAGAGTTGACTCCTTTCCTATGAACAATTGAGTGTCTGCATATATTGGCAAGTTAATCAGCCCTTGCTCAACTTCTTCCCCAGTACTTCTTTCAGTGGTATCTATTGAAGCAATTCTCTTTGATGCCAGGTATAATGACTATTGGAGAGAAGTGCTTCACGAGTGTGGTACCTATGGGACAAAAATGACACTCATGGAAAGAAAACATGAGGTCTTACAAATCTAACTTGACAACATGATCAAGCAGTAATCAGGGCATCTGATGAGAGGGATTACGTAATTTTGACTGACAGGGGTGACTGACTAACTGTGGGAACTACTAACTGTGGGAAGTACACAGTCCCAATTGTTTGTGTGGAATCTTGATGTCTGGAACTATGCAATGCGCAGTTCAGCCTGGCTAGGGCCTGCGAGAGACTGTGCATTGTAAGTATTAGTGGCCAAGCTGGGAGATTGACTCCTAGAACTACATAGTGCACAGTTGGAGCCAACCCAGTACAGGTTCTACACAATTCTAGAAGCCAAGGCAAAGGCCTTGAGCTCCCATATTGCGCAGTGCATGAAATGAAGTGTGAGATCTAGGCAAGGGGACGCAGATCTGCCCATCAGGAGTGTGAAAAACAAGCAGATCAAAGGATGACATGAGGCTAAGTGTAGACCTGAGTAAGTGTTGATGCATGCAGGTGAAACAAGTGTAGAAATTGATTAAATGAAGGAAAATGAAGCATTTGAAAAGAGTCACCACAACAACGACTGCTGGTGCAAAAATGGGAAAACTCATGTGACACTTGGGAAAGTAAATATATGACTTGAAACAACACTTCTAAAAGCTAAAACAAGTTAAATGTCCAGTAGTCTTTTAAAGAAACAAGTGAAACAACACGCTCACAAGCTAAACAACAAAAAGTGAGAGAAAAAGAGGAAAAAAATGATAAAAGGAAAACTCACCTGGAAAAGTGACGACAATGCTCTGAAGGCTCCTTGATCCCCTCAAAATTATAGAGCTTGATGATCAAATGTACAAATGATCTCTAGAGCTGTCCACCCCATATGATTGAGAAAATTGGAGTTTATGACGTACATGCCCTAGATCAAGGACATAAGTGACACTTGGTGGAAAATTCTAAGGATAGTAATGTGCCACCTTCGGGAAACTAATAATAGATCCCTACTTCCTAGGGATGATTTTTTTTGTTTTGTTTTGTTTTGTTTTTATTTTATTTATTTATTATTACTTTTTTTCCAGGGAAAACTACCATGCATTTCCTGAAGAGATTACGTAGTTTTGGGGAGAACTGGGCAACTCCCTAGTTCATGCATTGAGTAGCTTCTTAGAAGAAAGGTTTCCGCACAATTTTTGGGCTGAGTGAATTTGGGCCGCCTCTCAATTTTCACAATTTCCTAGCTCAAGGCTAGATATCATATGATGCTACACAATTCTTGAGCTCAAGGCTCACTTTCCGCTTATACTGCACAATTCCTGAGAGCAAGGCTAATTTCCCTCAAGGATTGCGCAGTTCTCTAAGGCAAGACCAGAACTAGATGAAAACCAAGTTAAGATATCGACTTGTGGGTTAGATAGTAAACCAAGAAAACATTAGCCAAGATGCAAAGGATGATGCTCAATCAAAGAACAAGCACCTAGATCAGTGCAAGATAAGCTGCTATGGTTTATAAGGGAGGCTCCAAAACGAAGCATGGGAAATTTTTTGGAGGGTAGTTGTAGTCACTACAACACATTTATAGTCCTTGCTTCTAGATGAATAAATGAGGAATATTCATTCATATGGACTAGAATCAAACATCCCTAAATTGTCATCATTTATATTGATGCAGTATTTGTTTCCCAACACTTTGAAGTACTTGACTATCGCTGGTTTTCCTTTCCATAATTCATAAGGAGTCTTACTATCTAATTTGAATTCTATTCAAAATCTAAGCTATTGTATTAGTTTCTTCTCCCAAAAAGGTGTTTGGGAGCTTTGCTTCATTGAGCATTGTTCTCATCATATCCTACATCGTTCTATTCTTTCTTTCATCAACACCATTTTGCTCAGGAATCTTTGCCATTAAAAAATGTCTTCTAATCACATGATATTCACAAAATGCAATGAATTCATCAAAAGTAAACTCACCTCCTTTGTCTAATCTCAAGCTTTTGATCTTTATATTATTTTCATTTTCAACAAGAATTTTGAAGGTTTTAAACTTCTCAAATGCTTCATGTTTATTGGAGTAGAGAAGTAAGGGTTCTAATTGTCTAAGTGTTAAGACTAGAAAAAGAACCCAAAAGGCTACCACTTTAGCAAAATATTAATTTATTTAACTATTTCATAAAGTTAGACTTGGGAAAAATTAAAATTCCTAAGTCAACTTATGATATAATTTCAGCCATTTATCATGATTTAATCTCAACCATTGAGAGGGAGATTAAGGTTGAGATCAAAACTATAAGAGGATATGGAGTGAGTTAGTGGCAAGTTGGTTGAGAACAAGTAGTGTGTGTCAGACCAATGAAGGAAGAGACAAGGGTTTCAATAGATTGAAATGATATAGGATGAAATAAGAAATCAAGTGAGGGACGAGCTCTTACATCCTCAGCGCAATCATATTATTCACACGTGCACATAAGAGAGAAGATTTGCACTCACACATGTGTGTTGTTTAGCTGATCTATATAGGGCTTTTGCAGATCTATTGCATAGGTAGGGGGATAAATTTATTGGAGGATTGATCAATTTTTATTGTGATAAAAGGGAAGTTTATCCCTTGTAATTCTCAAAAGAAAAACCTTTGCTGAAGAAAATAATAAAGGTACATAACATTGTAGGTTTTCTCTGGAGTTGGGGCTTTCTAGGTATATCTTGTGTTCTATGTGTTGATGTGTTTGTATTTTGATTTATTTTTCCATTTTTCATGTTAAATTAGAAAAATCAATGTATTTGTGATTTATGTTGAAAAATGCAGCAAGAAATTCTCAATTTTATTTTGCCTTGATTAAATTAAGAAAATTCAAATTTCCATGTGAGCAAACAACTTGGATCTAGTTAACTTGTGTGACATGGCTTGTGTCACCTAGTTTACTCTGTAAATTCAACTTGGAGGATTTAGAGTTTAGTTAAGCATGTGCGATTACTAATTTGTAGCAATCAAAGTTAGTTATCTCAAGTTGTTTTTAGTTAAACTAGTTCCAACTATTGGAGGAACTAGCGGAAGCTTAGCTGTGTATGTAGAAATTACGATGTAGATTTGCAACTACACATGAAATTTTAATCAAAATCACAAGACAAAAACCTACTATACTACTCTATAGAAAGTAATTCACAATTTGAAACAAAAATATCAGACATGCAATAAGAAATCACACACATGCAAATAGTATTTTTCCAACCTGGGAAAGTAAACTGCTAAAAACCCTAATTCCTGCTTGCATTATTTTGATGAATAGAGATGTATTGCAATTTATTTTCTCAACTAAGAAAAACCTGCAAGTGGATAACCTATTTCTCTGCACACTTAGAAGATCTAACCTGGACTTAAGTCAATTTATTCATTTGGTTGAGCTCCTATTTCCTTGCGCAATTCCTTGAGAAATTAGGCCCTTATTATTTAGGAATTTCTCCAAAATGGATTGTGCAATTCCCAAGCTTGATCATATGACTAAATAAAACACTTGTACACTCAATACTAGTCTACAACTAATGTTACATTGACTTGGAATCTCCACCACATCTGGGGAACTCGAATTCTCTGCATGCACTAGCTATTTTGGGCTGATTGATAACTTAAATGGATGATCACTAAGTTTGACTGAAGTCCCACTATTGAGACTCATCAATAGATATATCATAAGGGTCATAATACCATCCTCTAGCTTTAAAATTATCTCTTTCTCACATTTAATTACAATTTTTATTTTTATATTATGCTTAGTGAGAGGGGTGAAAGATGTGTTGCTATGTCATGCGACCTAATATGGTTTAAATGCAGGAATTGGAGAAATTTTGAGATAATTTCAACGTAAGAGCTCAGAGTAGACAACTGTAAGAGATTCTAGGAGGTGGTCCACATCCTTAACTCCTTCAATTAGCCAATAACCCCACTTTATCTCTCATCAATGCAAAGTCATTGGCAACCAAGCAGGATGAGGTCATTGGCAGCGAGGCGAGTGCGGTTCAAGGAAGATCTAGATCCACCTTTCTCGAGTTTTGGGAGATTAACATCTCTATTTTCTAGGGAGCTGTTGGTAGCTACCCTTTTGTATAAATAGACATGCCAATGAACTCATTAGGATTCGAACTTAGTTTGTAGCTACGAAAATATTGAGCTCAAGCACTTATGACTGCTATTTTTGACTTATTATGTGATGTATTTGAAATTTCTACAACGATAATGAGAAGTTTCTTATTGATCCATCACTGAGTTAGTTCAGAGGGCTGAGGCTCTTGGGTTTGGGCCCAACCCCCATAGCTTAGGTCCCTCTTATGTATCAATATCCATTTAAACTTATAATGTTTGTTAGTTGCTACATTTTAGTAGAATATAATTCCTCAAAAAGCTTGTGACTGCTGCCTCTATCTCATCTCTCTCATGGGAGCCTGATTAGAGGAATCTAAAATCAAAGCCCCAAAAAAATATGTTGATTATTTATTGTTTATGATTTCTTGGAAAGTCTACATTGGTTATATTTTTTTTGCATATAATTGTTGTAGTTTAGAAGTTGATTCATTACATAGATAAGAGTTTTTGGCATAAGTTGGGTAGTTTCTAAATTCAACTCATCTTTTCCACCATTGGTTATGATATTTTGTGAATGATAAGAAGAGAAAGTGCATGTGATGTTGCAAGAATGTTGGACCTATAGGCTAGGGACCTTTTCACCATCTCCTTCCAAGACTTCTCCATCTCTCTTTCGATGAATGTCAACTACTATTCTTGAGCTATGCCTTTTAGGTCACCGTGAGCAACCCTCTTAGTCCAAAACTGGCCTTCCTGAAGTGTTGAGATTGGCTAGGGGTGTTGGTCACTTTCCATCCATCTACCACAACCTTCTTCCATCCTGACATCCCTTGATCACATTGTTCTTACCTTCTAAACCCTCTTGACAACCTTCCTGTAGCATTATAGGTCTTCTTGTAGCAATATAGAGATCCGGTAGTAGCTTCCTGTAGCAACCTATTTTGTCCTTGTTTTGAACTGTAATGCAAGTTTGGCTTAGTTTAGGAGTAGGTTTACCCCCCAGCTTGAACCCCATGATCAAAGGTAGCACCTAGGCCATTCCAGCCATCCTTTTTCCTTCATTACAAGAGAGAATAACATTAGTTTCTTTATCTCAAATTTGGAAAAGTAGAACATTACTTTATATGAAAGTGTGAATTATATAGATGATGCATGAAATCTTGAGTTGTGAATTGGTAGAATAATCTCCTGTTTACAAGTGAATTTTTTAGCTAGATGGTTGATTGCAATTAGTGTAGTTTCCTTTCTGCAAGTAGCATAGCTTTGGTGTTATTTCATGAATTGATCCAATAGCATTTCCAAGTTAGTTGCATCTACAAGTGAGGTTTTGAAATAATTTGTTTTTTCTACATTAGAACTAACTTTGGAATTGCACTTTCAATAGTTAATTTCCCCCTATTCCAATAGAAGAATGTTTTTGGAGCCCTAATGATCAAATGACCTAGTTGAGGGTGGTATGAGTAGAATTCCATCTACTATGTATATAGCACTCTCACCTAAAAGTTTGTATGAACCCCGGGTTGATAAATAGAGTTTAGCAACCCTTGGGAGTTGCAACAGTCTTGGTGCAATACCAGGGCTCACCACCCATTGCACAACTGACCTTCCACTATTTCCTCCAAAATTTGGAACTAGTTTAACTGATGACAACTTGAGATATCTGGCCTTGATCACTAAAAATTAGTAATCACACATGCTTAACTGAATTGTAACTCCTCCAACTCAAATTTACTAAGTAAATTGGGTGACAAAAGCCATGTCACATAAGTTAACTAAATCCAAGTTGTCTACTGATGCAGAAATTCATTTTTTCTCAATTTAATCAAGGCAAAATCAAATTGAGAATTTCTTGTTACATTTATTCAATAGTGTAGTGTGACTTCAGTCTAACTCATTGATAATCCAATTAATTGATCAATAAGCCCAAAATATCTAGTGCATGTAGAGAATTTGAGTTCCCCCAGTTCTGGTGGAGATTCCAAGGCAACATAACATAAGTTGTAGACTAGTCTTGAGTGTACAAGTGTTGCAAGTAGTCAGATGATTAATGTTGGAAATTGCGCAATCAATTTTGGAGAAATTACTAAATAATAGGGGCCTAATTTCTTTGGAATTGCGTAAGGAAATAGGGGCTCAAGCCGAGGAAAAAATTGACTAAGTCTGGGTTAGAGATTCTTAGTGAGTAAAGAGATAGGCTATTCACTTGCAGGTTGTGCTCAATTGAGAAAAGTAATCGTAATACATCTCTATTCATCAGATTAATGCATGCAAGCATTGGGGTTTTTGACAGATTTCTTTCCCAAGAAAAAATATTGTGTGCATGTGTGTTACTTCTTGATGCATGTCTAAATTTTTTGTTCTAAATTGTGAATTAACTTCCATAGATCAGTAGAGTAGGTTTGTGTCTTATGATTTTGATTAAAACTTCATGAGAAATTGAAAATATACACCATAGTTTCTACATGGTATCAAATCAGGATTCACATTAGAGTAGGATTTTCAAAGTTGTTTCTCACGAGGACCGAATTTGAACTTCAGTGCATCAAGATCTCTTCAAAGTTGGGAAGATGAGCTTCAATGGGTTGAGGCTAGAGTATGCCTTGCAAGGAAAATCTAATTTCATCACATGGAAGCGGTATTAGATGAAAATGGATTCCTAGAAAATGTCAAGATAAACATTCCAAAACCACCATTAGTTGATGTCCAGGACCTAGCTCAGTGGAAGAAAGATGTAGCCAAGATGAGGAGAATAATATTGGAGGGAGTACGAGATCATGTTGTTTCAAATATCCACAGGAAATAAAATCTGTTCGCAATGTGGAAAGCACTGACATAATTGTTTGAGAATAGTAATGACCACTAGAAGATGGCACTCAATGATGGACTTATAAGTATCAATATGCAGAAGAATGACACTATTCTGCAGTATCTATGTAGGTTCACACATTATCATGATGAACTTGGCAGGGTTGGTGTTAATGTTCTAGAAGATGACTTGGTAAGCCTAACCCTTCTAGGCCTTCCCAAGAGTTGGCATAACTACTAAGATTCAACGAACGAGAGGGATAAATTATCGAATTGGGAACACTTATGATATGAATTGGTACAAGAGAAAATAAGGCGGAATACTAGAGATGGGATTTCATCCAAGGGTGAGGATGAAGAAAAGTTTGCATTGATTGGAAAGGGAAACATGGGAAAAGGGAAGAAATTTCAATCTAAACTAGAGTCCAGCCAAGGGGGCAAGAAGAAATATTTGTCCAAAATTAAATGCTTCCATTGTCATGAATTGGAGAACTATTCCACAAAGTGTCCACAAAAAAAGGAAAGCAAGAAGACCTTAGGAGGAGAAGCAAGCGAATCCTTGGTTTCATAGTTCGAGCTTGACTTTACTCATATCACATGCATGACCAACATAATGATGGGGAGTGTGTGGTACTTGGAATCAACTGCATTGTTCCATATGTTAGGGTGTAGAGACTTTTTCAGTGACCTGGAGGAGAAATACCTGCATATGTACATTGAGCTGGGGGCGACGGAAGGTACAACGTGACCAGGGTTGGTACAATCACCTTTTAGAGGGAGTCAAGCTTCCCTCTTAGGCTCAAGGGTGTCATGTTCGTTCTGGACCTAAAGAAAAATATAATCTCTATTGTAGTTTGGGAAGACTGTGGTTTTGATGTGATCTTAAACAAAGGAAAATAATTCTTGAGAGACATAGCCATGAGACAAGGGATGTATATAGGGGTTTGTTTGAAGAACTTGTATAAGCTAGATGTGGAAGTTTTTTCTGCATTAAGCACAAAGGTGGAGAAAGTGTAGAGCCGTGATGTCAGTGAAATTTGGCACAAAATACTTGGCCATTTTCATCATGGCACCCTAAATATTATGAAGCAAATAACATAGGCCTCCCCAAGGGATAACTTGAGAAGCAAGATGTATGCAAAGGATGTACTTTGGGAGAGTACACAAAATCCACTTTCCATGATTGGGACAATAAAGCACATACAATCCTAGAAATGATCCACTCTGATGTCTATGGACCTTTCTCGACAACCTCCACTGCTAGACACAAATATATTTTCATTTTTATTGATGAATTCTCAATGAAGTGTTGGATTTTATTCATATAGAAGAAATATGAGGCATTCTCCAAGTTCATAGAATTCAAGGCACAAGTTGAGAAAGAAACCGAGAAGAAGGTGAAGGCTCTCAGGAGAAATAATGGAGGCGAATCCATGTTAAATGAATTTAAAAACTTATGTGTGAAAGAAGGCATTCGAAAATGGTTGAAAGAACCCCACAACCCACGACAGAATGGGGTGGCGAGAGAAAGAACCATAGCATTGTGGGAGAAGCGAGGGCGATGTTGCATGACCATAGCATTGTGAGCTGAAGCATGAAACACAGCGGTCTATTTGCAGAACCAAAGTCCTCATCGGATTCTTCATATGATTACACTAGAGGAGGATTTCTCGGGGAGAAAGACATATGTGTTGCACTTCAGGATTTTTGTAGCCTCTGTTTATTGCCATGTCTCCAAAAAATCAAGGAAGAAGCTTGAACCGACCACAAAATTGGGGGTATTTTTTTGGGTTACAAAGAAACTCCCCACAACTACTATGTGTACTTGCTATCCATCAAAATTAAAATTGTACGAAGGGATGTAAAATTTGAAGAAGAGAAAGCGATGCGTTGCTCTCTTGATAGGGAGCTTCAAATACCACCATAAGATGAGCTTTTAGTTCCAAAGGAGGAACCTCGAGAACTTGTGGAGAAACCACAAATTAAGGAGTAGAGAGTGGAGAAAACCACTCAAGAAGAATCATCCAAAGAAGGTAGAAAAAGAATCAAGGAAGTTGAAACACTGGTGTGGGATGCAAGGGAGAATGTGGATGCTCCTTCAAATCAACACAAGCAGAGAATGTCACTTGATTGATACACTGGCTACTTGGATATAATGGCTGAGATTGTAGAGATTGGGCCATCCTCTTTCAAGGAAGCAATAGAGAAACCTGTATGGGTTGATGCAATGGTGGAGGAATGTGAATCCATTGTAAATAACAATGTCGGGGAAGTGGTCCCAAGACCAGTAGATAAATCAGTTGTGGGTTCGAGCTAGATCTTCAAGGTAAATCATGCAATAGATAAAAGCATAGAGAATTATAAAGCCATATTGTTTTCCAAGGGGTACTCTAAATTTGAGGGAATGACTATGAGGATACCTTGCTCCTATAGCAAGGTACTCATCCATTAGATCAATTCTTGCTTTGGATGTGCAGATGTGGTGGAAGATCCACCAGATGGATATAAAAAAAATATTTCTCAATGGGGGTATTGAGGAGGAGGTGCACATTGAAAAACCAGAAGGTTTTGACACATTTGATCGAGAGTCTCATGTGTTCAGACTTAAGCAATCATTGTATGGTCTCAAACAAGAACCACGTTCTTGGTACATCTATATTGATAGGTATCTCACTGGTTTGGAATTCACCAAAAGTGAAGCAGATGCAAACCTCTATCACATCTTGGTAAAAGGTAAATTACTTATTATTTTCTTATATGTTGATGATTTAATTTTAACTGGTGAATCATGAGCAGCTGATCAGATCTTGCAAGGAGTACCTTGCAAGGGAATTTGGAATGCAGGACATGGGTCTCATGCACTACTTCCTTGGGTTGGAAGAATGGCAAGGCATTGGGGAATTGTTTGTCACTCAAGGCAAGTATGAAAATGAGATACTACAAAAGTTCCATATGGAGAGTTGCAAACCCATGGAGAAACCTCTAGTGACCAATTGGAGGAAGAAGGATTCCACTTCAGGTGAGGAAGTGGATGCTACCGTTTATGAGGTGCTAGTGGGTTCACTCATGTATCTTGTGAACACATGGCCAGATATGTGCTATGAAATGAACTAGCTAAGCCAACCTATGGCGAGGCCAACCAAATTATTTCAGAAGACATTTGAGTATGTTTTACGATAGCTCAGAGGCACTACCCAGTTTGGACTATGGTATAGATGGACGAAGGGAGTGAAGCTGTGTGGATTCATAGATGCAAATTGGGCAGGGATTCCATCATACCAAAAGAGTACATCATGTGGGATTTTCAAAGTTGGGTCTACAACTATTTATTGGTACAACAGGAAGAAAATATATGTGGTTCTCATCTCAACAGAAGCAAAATACATGGCTGCAAGTCAAGCAACAAGTGAGGCGATCTAAATGAGAAAGATACTTGTCGGATTATTTGGTTAGATGATGGATACAATTGTGATCTACTATGATAATCAAAGTTGCATCAAGCTCTCTAATAATCCTATTTTTCATGATCAATCCAAGCATATAGATATCCGATATCACCATTTATGGTAATGTGTGCAGAGGCGGATAATGTTGCTTTTGTACATTCCGACAGAAGAACAATATTACTAACATTTTGACAAAGGCCTTGTCAAGAGGGAAGTTCAAGTTCCACATGTGGAGGATAGGGGTGGTTGATAATCCATTTCTTGCCAAGAGGGTGTGTTGAAAAATGTAGAAATAAATTCTCAATTTGATTTTTCCTTGATTAAATTCAGAAAATTCAAATTTCCACATCAACATACAACTTGGATGTAGTTAACTTGTGGGACATAGCTTGTGTCACCTAGTTTACTTAGTAAATTAGAGTTGGAGGAGTTAGATTTAATTTAGACATGTGTGATTGCTAATTTGTAGCAATCAAATTTAGTTATCTCAAGTTGCCAAGCTTTTTTCTTCTTCAATTAAACTAGTTCCAATTGTTGGAGGAACTAGTGGAAGGTCAATTGGGTAGTGTGACTTGAGTCTAACTCAGTGATCATCTAGTTAACTGATCAATGAGCCCAAAATAGCTAGTGCATGTAGATAATTTGAGTTCCCAGCTATGGTGGAGATTCCAAGGAATTGTAGCTTCAGTTGTAGACTAGTATTGTGTGTACATGTGTTGCATGTAGTGAGATGATCAACCTTTTTAGGAATTGTGCAAGGAAATATGGGCTCAAGCAGAGGAAAAAATTGAACAAGTCTAGGTCAAAGCTTCTTAGTGAGTAGAGATATAGGTTATTCACTTGAAGGTTGTGCTCAGTTGAGAAAAGAAATTTTAATACATCTCTATTCATCAGATTAATGCAAGCAGGCATTGGGGTTTTTAGCAGATTTCTTTCCCTAAGAAAAATATTGTGTGTAGGTGTGTCATTGCTTATTGCATGTCTAAATTTTTTGTTCTAAATTGTGAATTAACTTCCTAGGGTAGTAGGGCATGTTTGTGTCTTGTGTCTTTGATTTAACCTTCATGAGCAGTTGCAAACTTACACCATAATTTCTACAATTTAAGTTTCCATAATATTAGTTATTTGCGTTTCTAGGTTTTTACTCTTATAAAATTGCGCATCAATTTACTGGGTTTTAAGGAAATATAACATGGTATCAGAGCTGAATTTGTGATTGAAGACCAAGCATATATTTTGTCTTTAGGAATAGATTCTGTGATTCAGGGGAAGCAGTTATCATATCAATTTGGCCATTAGGGTTTTGAGCAGTGCACATTGATTATAATAGTACGAATTGTATTTATCGGTTTGGTTTGGAAGTATGGCATATTCGGGTCTCAGATTTGAAGACAGATTGTATGGTGCATCCAAATTCTAAATGTGGCATGAAATGATAGAAATGGTGCTAGGGAACAAGGCATTTGGTATGTTTTTGATAACATCCCATCCACACCAATAGGTCCTCAACAATTGTTTCAACATAATAAAATGGATGCCAAGGCAAGAAGGATTATCCTAGGAGTCAAAGGCCACACTATCCCTCACCTTCCTGGGAAGAAGAAAGCCAAAGAAATGTGTACTACCATCATTGGTATCTATTAGGGTTTGAGCGAGGAAAAATGATGTTACTGAAAGATGAGCTTAGGAACATTAAAATGTCCAAGTAAGATTCTGGTTTCTTATTGCACCAAGTTTTCCAAGGTAACTAAAGAGTTGGATGGTGTTGGTGAGATAGTTCCATATAAATATCTAGAGAATTTTTCTTTTTTGGGTTTTACCAAGTTGTGGCAAGCCTTCATAGATGGGATATGTGGTTGATAAAACTTTCTAGATTGGAAGAGTTTGTGGGGAGACTGTGTCTATGAGGAGATTCATAGGAAAGATCAAGCTAGAAGTCATGTTAAAGTGAGGAAGATGAAGAAAATCTCACTCTAGCCATCAAAGGGACCAAGTCCAAGGATAAAAAGAGTAGTGGTGGTGGTGATCCAAGTTCTAAGGGAGAGAATAAGAAAAAGGATCTAAGTAATATTAAGTGTTTTTTGTGCCACTAGTTTGGGTATTACGCTATTACATGCCCTAGTAGGAATAAAGTATCTAAGAAGGACCAATTAGAAACCTTTGCAGAGATAGATGAGTTCTATGCTCATTTTGAGAAGGTGTTTTGACTCATTAACTGTATGGAAAGGTCAATGAATACTAGTTTATTGTAATAAACCCTTGTTGATTTTCCATGAAAATAAAAAAAAGACCAAGGTCATGGGACATGTATTTTAAGCTAAATGTTGGGAAAAACATTATAGTGGGAAACACTTGTGGATTAATAATGGCTATGGAAATTGGAAAATGCAAAGAAACAATAAATAACATGTAATTATGAAAATAAAGAAAAATAGGATAAAAGGAAGGTGGAGAGACACAAATTTGCATGCAAGGGAAATTAGAGGAAAAATGAAGAAAATAGAGACATCAATGATAAAATGGCTTCAGAGAATCAATTACTAGTCTTTTTGATAGTTTTGGGATGAAGCTCTAGTTCATTTTCTCATTCTCTCATACTCTTGCATACTGAGAGCATTCTTGGAGCATTCTAACATTCACTTGGATTGTTGAAAGAAAGTAAAGGAAAGCGAGGGAGAGCAAGGGGGATAGTTGGATCAATAGGTACAAAAAGGATACTTTGTAGGTATGATTAGGTGATCAAATTTCAACTCAAAAATGAAAGTTCCATAAAGTCTTAAAAATAGAGTCAAGTGGAAGTGCCCATCATTTGAATCCAACGTCGTTCATTTTACCTCAATCCGACAATGTATGCTTAAGTTATCATGTTCCAATCATTTGTCTCAACAAATAAAAGATGAGCAGCATCACTGATTGGGCGTCCATACAACTAACATCAGCTAGTGTGATTGTACAGGTACAGACCAATTGGGTGCTGACAAGTGGCATCTCCTAGTTCGTCAGTTTTGGGTCAAATTTGATTTGTTAGGTGTGGACCAATGAAATGGTGCCACATGGCCCAATCATGGGCTGCCATGTGGCATCTCCAGAGTGTGATAAAATTTTGGTATGGTCGGCCAGAGGCTCTGTTAGCGCTTGAGATTTCACCTCAGGCTGAGAAAGGCAAATCTTCAAGGCTACATCAAACCATTTCACCTTGTAGCTAGCCCTACGAGGTATGAGAAGGCTCTCTCGGGTCAGATTCGATAGATCTTTCAATATGATAAGCTGATCAATTAGGATCAAAGATATTAGGCTAGTAAATTGATAGGGGGGGTTGATTTAAAGATTTTTGGGTTTTTGGTGGCAATTGGAGGGAGTGTAATTCAGGGTGCGGGGATTGAGCACAGTTTTTTGCAGGGGGATCTTTGGGGCAAGGTAGGAGTGAGCGCTGATGCCTTAATATGAGATAGATGATCAGGGATGATAGAGAAGGAGCTAAAGAGGGCAAACAAGCATTTGAGTCCTCTCTAGACAGTAGAAAACATAAATTTTGAAAAAACTAAAAAGCTGAGCATGTCAAAGCATGATTTCAAACTTTATCACTTCATCTGTCCAAATAGAAGCAAAAGAGAGATGTGGAATACATAAACAGACTTACAAGAACATGTAGAGAACACACCATCAACACAACAATCCACAAGAATCCACAATGATGTCTGCAAAAGCCTGGCCTTCCTTTTCTTTAAATTGCAGAGATAGATGTACAATATACAATAAAGCTTTCTCCCACAAGAGTCCAACCATGAAAATGAGAAAGAGAGAGCATAATATAGACCATCTAACTCCTTTCCCCACCTCTAGGGATCGATCTCAGCTTCCTAGGAGCAGTTTGAACTAATTCTAAATCAAGCACTAGATAATAGGAAGTCCAACAACTTGCCTCTATTACTTAGCTAACTGATTCATGCATTAATTATTCACTTTTTACATCAAGGAAGCTTCTAGAAGGGTAAAGAGATAAAATCTATCAAAGTGCCATGAAAATATTACATTTATCCATCATCTACAAGTAAAAATGGTCAACCATAGTCAAAACAGTGTTTTTTGACAAAAACAGGTCAATTCTGGCAAAGCTGCAACTTTTGGTCACGCCCCCTGTAGTTTTGGTCGCGCCCCTTTGCTGCAACTTTTGAGTGGGTTCCACTGGTCCAAATCAGGTGCAAGATGGCTCATTGGAAAGCTTGGTCTGTCTACTTTCCATCCCAAGTGGAATTTCTACATTTGGAGTTGTTTTGCCCCCTCAAAAACCATTTCTCCCAAGGTCACTTTCTGCAACTCAAAAAGTGGGCAGAAAGTCATTTTTTTGATGTATTTTGAGCTTTTGGAGGCTCAAATCTCAAATCAGGCTTCTCCCAAGTATTGGTAATTTTTCTTTTTGCATGTCGTTTCCAAAAATGCCAAGTTTTCAAAATTCCGAGCAGTCCTCCAAAATAGTCCTCACCCGGGGTGAGACCAAACCACGGGAAAAACCTGTAATTTTACCAAAAATTTGCAAAATGCTCCAAAATTCTCAAAATTTTCAGATTTTGATGCTAGATCAAGGCTGATTAGTACTATGATGAGTGAAGGATGCCTCAGCCAAGATGGAGAGTGGATTTGTCCTTTTCTTCTTCTTCCGCGCCTCGGACAACTTTCGTTGGAGAATTTTCATTCTAGCCTTGCAAACATGCAATCTTGCCCAATAGTGTGTTTTCATGTTGCATAAAAGCTCTTTGTCACGATTTTCCTTCTCCAACAATCTCTCCAAATGTGCATTCACCCTGATAAGCATGGACTCCCGATCAGCAGGCAATGGGTCACCGGGCCTCCTACGGTTCAAAGTTCGATCACTTCGGATTCGCCATAGCTCGTCCAATTCCTTCTCATCCTCCAGCTGTTTGCTTCGCTGCTCCAAATATGTGTTTACCCATTTTTCCATCACCAATTTTGTTTGCAGTGACTGAATCTCGGTGCCCTGCTCTTGGATAATATCCCTGAGCTCTGTGGTAGGAGAATCAGCGTCAAGATCAATAACAGGAACACCATACACTCTCTCCTCAATCATGGGCTGCTTGCCCCTCTCTGCTACCTGTGCCGATGAAGGAAACGAGGCCCCTTACACCTGGTGTGGAGATAACACTCGCTGCTCTGAAGATGATGACGAGACCCCTTCCACCTGCTGTGGAGAAAGTACTCGTCGAGGTGCTGAAAATAAGGTCCTATGACCTCTCTGATATGTGATCCGAGGAGAAGAAGCCATGTGTCTAGGAATGCTGGTCTCGGGCTAATGTGATGGCCCTCCCTCCTCGTGAACTGCCTCCGGCCCTGGATGTGGCTGTGTGAAAAAATGTCAGGAGATGAAATCTGCCCAAGGAATGCCCTGCTGGCTCAGCTGATGGGAAACTACTAGCTGAATAAGACCATGATGGCATAGGCTCCGAAGCTGTTGTGCTGGGGTCTATCTCCGAAAGATAGTGGCCATCCTCTGAGTGTCGTGAAATAAGTATGCTGAGATGTTCATTATCCTTAGTCTGGTGAAGTGCATCAATATGCGGATATGACAAGAAAATACTCGTGAGAATCTCCCCTCACATGTGAGGTAGTGCATAATGAGTCTCATGATATCTATATACTCTGCTCGGAGGAACTTGATAGGAAAGTTCCTTGACAAGTTATGCACATAGGTAGGCCTGACATATGGCTCATAGTATACTAGGTCCAGCCACTTGCGCTTCGGCCACACCTCACCCACATTGGGTATCCCAGTAGCATCTGTGATAGCCTCTGGAGAAAATACAAAATTCACCCCTGCAAAGGTGACCTGCCTGTCATGGAGATGTAGGACAAACAACCAGGCCAACTCT